>JACEGR010007714.1:0-45547 GCA_014170235.1 Listronotus bonariensis
TCTATTTTAAGTAAACATAAATATACAACATTTAATCTCTTAGTTTATTATTACCCTTGATTACTAAAAAAGTAAAAGAGTTTAAATAATAAGAGCTATTGTTGTGTTTCCGATGCAGTCTCGCGAAGTCTCGCTACTTTTGTCAAAGATTTTTTTACCTTTTTCTTTATCAGTTTTTGTACTTACAATTGCCTTCCTACTTTTTGCTACTTCTGAGTGTAAGAACAGATACAAGATTTTTTTATAATTTACAAGGTTTTCCATTCCATTCCACTATGTACAAATGATGGCGGCACACCCGGAAGTAAAATATTCCGGAGGTAAAATACCCTTCCATTCGGATCTCCGGGCGAGGGGTGCATCCGGGAGGCCTTCATCGAGAAGTTTAATTTCTTTTGCAAACATATGTGGGCTTAACACCAATATAAACTCCGTTCACCATCACCTTCAGTCATCTAAGCCCCACATACTGTTTCTAACGGAAACACAAATAAGTTCTAAATCTTCAACCAGCCACCTTCTCTTCCCAGGCTACGAACTTATTTCGTCTTTCCGCCCACATGGTGGCGTATGTGCTTACGTCCGCAACGATCTGGCTTGTGCTCGAGTTTCTAATCTTGAATCGGGTAGGCCTGATATCCTTTGGCTCAAACTTTCCCTTAGGTCTTCAACTAAATTTATCTGCTGTTTGTACCGGTCCCCATCTAATAATTCCTATGTCGAATTCTTTGACTTTCTTTCAACAAAGATCGATAGCATAATTTCTCAGTTTCCATCGGCTGAAGTAATCGTGCTTGGCGACTTCAATGTCCATAATAAGGATTGGCTGGGCTCTTCAAAAACTGACCCCCAAGGCAGAGCAGCCGAAATCTTCGCAGTCAGTAACTCTCTTACCAACCTTATTATGAAACCCACCTACTTTCCTAGAGTCCCAAATCATAGTTCAAATCCCCTAGATCTCTTTCTTACTACAAACCCCGAACTCTATGAAACATCTGTCACAGCACCCCTAGGTCGCTCAGATCATGGCTTAGTTACTATATCTTACCCTGCACATCCCGAGGTAAATGAATACATGCAACCACGCACCGTATGGCACTACAACTCAGCCGACTGGGATGGCCTAAGGGACTTCTTCGCCACTTACCCCTGGAATTCCATCTGCTTTTCTTCTCGTGATCCTTCCCAAATTTGCAATCAACTTACTGAATCACTTCAATTGGGCATTGAAACCTATATTCCACACACCATCAAAAACCCCAAAAATCCAATAACAAACCCTGGTTTTCCAAATCTTGTGAGTTCAGGCTCACAAGAAGTTTCTACAGGATCCTAGTCCAGAAAACCGACAGGCCAGCATTGAAGCAAGAAACTACTACAATCAAACAATTTCTGAAGCCAAAGACTCCTTCGACAATCGTATCAAAAACAGAGTTCTTTCTTGCTCAAATGGCAGCAAATCCTTCTGGTCCTTTGCGAAAAACATAAGTAGGAATTTTTGTGCCAGTTCTTTTCCACCACTAACTTTGGAAGATGAAATTATTTCTACTGCTAAAGGGAAGGCAGAACTATTTGCCAAACAATTTGCTGCCAATTCAACCCTTGACCCTCCCGTAAATCATCCAATTCCAACGGTTACCCCAGTTCCTCATAAAATGCCCGATATTATTTTTAAAGTAAAACACATTAAGCGTATCCTTTCCTCCCTTAACACCAAGAAATCGTCTGGGCTGGACGGCATACCAGCAATCGTTTTAAAAAAATGTGCTCCAGAACTTGCACCAATCTTAACTCGGCTCTTTCGAATTTCTTACGACACAGGTATCTTTCCGGAGAGCTGGAAGGCTGCACGTGTTCAACCTATTCCCAAGAAAGGATCTAAATCGCTTCCATCTAACTATAGACCAATTTCAATTCTCTCAGTTCTTTGTAAAGTAATGGAAAAATTAATTAATTCACAAATTCTTAAGTACTTGGAAAAACACAAAATTTTGCACGACAGGCAGTATGGATTTCGCCACAAAAGATCTACAGCAGTTCTTCTTTCCTTCGTATCACACTGTTGGAATAAGTCTCTTGAGTTTCTAGGTGAGTCCCAGATCGTTGCTCTTGATATATCCAAAGCTTTTGACCAGGTCTGGCATGCCGCACTTCTTAATAAACTTCCCACCTATGGTCTTTCAACTAAACTCTGTACTTGGCTCTCTAGTTATCTATCTGATCGACGTATATCAGTTATTGTGGACGGCCATTCTTCAAGCTTTCACCAAATAAATGCAGGAGTCCCTCAGGGCTCAGTTCTGGCACCAACATTGTTTCTTCTTCACATCAACGACCTTCTCTCGTCCACAACTAATTCCATTCATAGTTTCGCCGACGATAGTACCCTTCACTCCAGTTTTCAGGTTCCTAAACCCATCACTAAACCTGACTTGGAAAATAAACGCAGAGCGATGCAGATATCTCTTTCTCAGGATCTTAATTTAATATTGGATTGGGGCGCCAAAAATCTCGTCCATTTTAATGCATCCAAAACACAGTCATGTTCCTTGTCGCGAAAAGAGTCATCAAATACTCATCCTCTACTCTACTAACACATTGTATCTATAGCCACGGCAGCTTCAAAAAAGCTTGGATTTCTCTTTCGAGCTAAAAAGTATTTTTCCGCTTCTAATTTATACACTTTATATGTTTCCCAAATCCGACCTCCCTTGGAATATTGTTCTCATATCTGGGGCATGGCGTCCCCAACAACCCTGAGCATTCTTTATTCTATTCAAAGAAGAGCTATTCGTCTCATTAATGATCCTTCACTTACAGAAAGGCTTCCCTCTCTTGCCCATCGTCGGGCTGTGGGCGATTTATCGCTTTTTTATAGGTACTTCCATGGCTTCTGCTCTGAAGAATTGACCAGTATAGTTCCTCCGCTCACGGTTCCCAACAGAGAAACTCGTGGTTCCGCTCGTATGCATCCCTATACGGTCCAACTGGACGGGCCCCGAACTTCTCACTTTGTTCGTTCTTTTATCCCTAGAGTTTCTAGATTGTGGAACCTGCTGCCCGCGGAGGTCTTTCCTTCCCCCAAATCTTCAAGTATTTAAGTCCCGTGTCAACAAACTCCCTCTTACCTCGCTTAAGACACCCACGGTACGTTAGTATTTAGGCTTTTAGCCTTCGTGGTTTGTCCAAAGATAAAAAAAAAAAAAAAAAAAAAAAAAAATAAAATTTAATATGTTTTGTCCTACACTGTATATCCTAAAAGATAAAAGCATTCTGATGAAAGATATGGATTCTACAGGATCTACCCCACAAAACAGTGTTATTATTTATTTTATACGTTAAAAAATTCTAAGAATAATTTAAAATTATTTTTCAGATTTGGATGGTCATATTTCCGAAACTGATTGAGATAGACACATCAAATGTAGTATTTTTCCAAAGCATTTTAAAATATTTTTTTGGTGGTGATATAATATTCAGGGTATTCCATTTAAAAAAATCATACCTACTATCGTACCCTGTAAATCATATGAGATAATAATATAATCATCGGATTACTGATTAGAATACTACCGAATTAACCAAACAAGCTGACATTTTAGTTTATTTTGTACAATAAAAAATAATAATGTTAAGTGGGGTGTAAAATTATAATAACATATAAGTTTTAGGTTTCCAAAAGCATTTGTAATAATTTTTAATATTTTTCCTGTAAAAAGCACCTTATTTTAAGTTAGATTGGTAAGTTTCAGAATATTGTCCAAAAAATTAATTTCTATCCCATAGTGCGATGACCACCTGCATCAACCGGCATATCATAAAAAAATATAACAAAGGCGGCCGCGAGGACAAGCATGCCGATTTATTTGCTTTAAACTTTTTGAGATATTTTTTTCTTATTAAAGAGCACCGAATTTACATTTTTAAACTGTTCCTTCTATACTTCGTTCTTATTAATCTTGTACTAGGTAGTTCAACATTAAACGCATTGTAACTTCGAAAATAAGAATTTTAGGAAAAAAGTTTAAATTAAAAGTGTTGAAAATTTATCGATTTAAAAGTTTGGTTATTAGTAATTTATTATTTAAACAATTTATTAAAAGAGATATCGGTAAAAAAATCAATAAACAATCAGTTATAATCTTATGAATCGTAAACGGTTAATGATACGAAAAAATTACAAAACCAAAAAGATAAATAAAGGTCTTTTTTAATTAGGGGCCTCAAGGGCACGCTTTAGAAAATACAGGCCCAAACAAACGGTTTTTCGCAAAATGGCGGCACTTCGTTCGCCATATTTGTGTTTTTGGATTATATTATAGAAGGAACAGTTTAAAAATGTAAATTCGGTGCTCTTTGATAAGAAAAAAAATCACAAAAAAGTTTAAAGCAAATAAATCGGCATGCTTGTCTTCGCGGCCGCCTTTGCTATATTTCTTTTATGATATGTCGGTTGATGCAGCTGGTCATCGCACTATGGGATAGAAATTAATTTTTTGGTCAAAATTCTGAAACTTACCAATCTAACTTAAAATGAGGTACTTTTTACTGGAAAAATATTATAAATTATTACAAATGCTTTTTGGAAACCTAAAACTTATTATATGTTATTATAAATTTACACCTCCCTTGACATTATTATTTTTTATTGTACAAAATAAACTAAAATGTCAGCTTGTTTGGTTAATTCGGTAGTATTCTAATCAGTAAGCCGATGATTATTATATCATATGATATACGGGGTACGACAATAGGTATGATATTTTTAAATGGAATACCCTGAATATTATATCACCACCAAAAAAATATTTTAAAATGCTTTAAAAAATACTACATTAATATGACCATCCAAATCCGAAAAATAATTTTAAATTATTCTTAGAAGCGTAATAGAGATACATCTTCCCAATTTTTTTTTATTTTTTAACGTATAAAATAAATAAAAAACACTGGTTTGATGGGTAGATTCTGTAGAATCCATATCTTTCATCAGAATGCTTTTATCTTTTAGGATATACAGTGTAGGACAAAACATATTAAATTTTAAAATGGAAAACCTTGTAAATTATAAAAAATCTTGTATCTGTCCTTACACTCAGAAGTAGCAAAAAGTAGGAAGGCAATTGTAAGTACAAAAACTGATAAAGAAAAAGGTAAAAAAATATTTGACAAAAGTAGCGAGACTTCGCGAGACTGCATCGGAAACACAAAAATAGCTCTTATTATTTAAACTCTTTTTAAATTTCAAAGTTGCTTTTTGGCCAAAATAATAGGTTTCTATTCCATAGTGTATCGGCGCGTCTCTGTAAAGGATAGCGGCGCCTTTGTATAAAATAGTCCAATTGCAGGCGGCCTTTTTTATGTTTTTTTGTATTATTTTCAAAGGATACCGAATTTGCGCTTTTAAAATGTTTTTACTATACGTCATACTGAACCTATTTGTGAAAAAAATATCTCCTGACGAATTTTTTAAGAAAAATCCTCTATTTTCTGTACTATTCATCAATTCGTCCTGTTCGCTCGCTATGTTCTAATTAGAGGCATGAACAAAACATAAATCGCAAAATAGTATTTTGTATGCGTAGTCATACTCTGGCTGGCTGAAAAAATGGGACAATAAAACCGAATTGCTGAATAAGCTCAAAACAGAAATTGTGCGAGAGCAATAATAGGTTTAGAGCAGTAGAGAGACAAACAACAAACAGTGGAAACATTTCAAACAAACGTTTTTGTTATTTCTTTTAAAACGTTCTCTACAAATGATGTTTGCATACTATTACATAATTAAAATTAACTATGCGAGGCTAAGGGATAAAAGTAATCTTAGATTTCTAATAGTAATTTATGTAATAAGTGCATCAAGGGATACTTTCTTTTATGAATGGGAAGTTTGACAGCACGAGCCGTTAGGCGAGAGCGGCAATCCCATGAGTAAAAAAACACTTTATGCATGTGTTATATACTATATTTTTTCCTTAGACTGTAAATATAGATACAGACCCGGCCAGTCATTCATAAATCATTCTAAACGTTGTAGCATACATTGTTTGGCTATTACGATATAAGAGCAAAAGAGATAGAGGTAATGGTGGGGATGAACAAGTTAGAATAGGTGTATTGGTAACTCTCCGCTGCTACTCCCATACGACCAGGAACAAACCCGAGTTGCCAGATTTATACCTACGAATTCTCTCTCAAAATTGGGCTGTCGCGATATTTTGATACGTTCGTCGCACACTATATTTGTAATTTTGCCGTGATATTTATAAGATTACGCTAATTATCACCAGGTGCCCGATCGTAGATGGGAAGACGCGATTTTCTTTCAATTTGGCGGTAAAGGAGAACTACAAAGATAAACAATTTTAACGTTTTTTAGAGGTGATAAGATTCATTTTGCTTTTTAATTTAAAGTGTTTATTTGTGATTAGTGCAAAGAATTATTAGTTATTATACTTTGGGATATTTTGTAATTTCATTTTCATTGTCCTGTGTTTACTTTCGCCGTAAAAATTAAATATGGAATGGAGGTGCACAGACCATAATAATTTACTGTGCAACTTATGTGAAAAATATTTGTATTTGTTTATTTTATTTAAATAATGATATATAGTTATATATTATATAGTTTAAATTTTGTATAATTAAAGAGATTCCAATATTATTGGTCCCCACAAAGTTTTCCATAAAATTTTCATTCCGAATAATTACGTTTGGCAACGTGGCTCATTCTAATACTATGTTGCCGGCATCTGTGCCGTTTACACGTCCAGTGCGCTGTTGCCAAATATTTAATGAGGTAAAACATTTGAACGGAATGTGATGTATTGTGTACTGAAGATTTGAATGTAAATAAACGCGTCTGTATCTCTTTGTTCGTCTGAGATTTTTTCCACGTCCGTATAAAAAAATTTGGTAATTTTCTAGAAACCTGCGGCAACTCCGATTTTGACGAAATTTGGTATACCTACGGGGGTTTTTGGGGCGCTGATCACGAATCTGAAAGAATTTTTTGACGGAAACGTTTCGTTCTTGAGATATTCATCATCAGACTTGAATTTTAAACTAATCCTATTTTTACAATATTCCCCCTTCTTTTTGCACACAATTCTTGATTTAAAGCTAAAGTGGCACACAATATTTGATTTTCACCTTTTAAAACCCCGTTTTTTTAAGTATTTTACATTATTTTTGCATTAAATTGCATAGCTATACTTTGAATCATTTCAATCCCAGTGTGCCATGAAGCCCTATGTGTATGTATGGTTGCGGCATTATCAAAGAAAAGCCACGCTGATATCTCTTATGTTTATGAAGAAAACATTTTAAAAATTTTACAACATGTTTTTAAATAAATGTATAAAATCTCCACAAAGTATAAATAAATTACATACAATACTTTTATGTGAAAAAAATTACGAAAATCATTAAAAAGCCTGTTCTAAACCTATTTCCCCTTTAAGCTCTAAAAACGAACATTTTTGTTTATTTGATAGTAGGCTTAGACCAAGGGGTGTCTCACTTCGGGAATAGGGGTACAAATCGTCGGGAATTTTTAGGAATTTACGGGAATTTTTAGGAATTTACGGGAATTTTTGGGAATTTATAGAAATAGGATTTTCTAGAAACATTATTTTTTTAGAGAAATTTTTCCAGAATTCGAGAATTTTCGGGAATAGGTGTACAATATTTTAACTAGTGAGACACCACTCGGCTTAGACCAAGGAATATAAACGTTTTAATAAGGAGCGCTTAACTTTTGATATTTTCCGAAAATATAGGTTATGTTTGTGACGTCAACTTTTTGCCATAATTTTTTTATCTGACAAAATAAACTAATACTTGCATAAAATAAAATAAAATCACTTAAAAAACTTTTTAAAAATGGTATCTTACCCTTAATAACGATTTAAACGTAAATTCCCTGTAAAAAATATCCAAAGGTCAGTGACCCCTGTTTACAGGTTTTAACATTCTCTCTAACTGCAGTACTAATAACTACTTAATTTAACTATAAACAGTAAAAACCAAACATACATAAAAGTTCAATGACTAAAAAGCAAAAAATAACACCAAAACCGCAAAAAAGCTTCCAGTACGATTGTAACAAAGAATTACGGAAAAAGATTACCTACGTCACAAAATTTAGTGAACATAGGCTTATATGGGATCGAGCGCTCCTTATGAGAAAGTTTATTTCCTTGGGCTAAGACTAGACCTCGTAATGGCCGGCCGGTGTCATAAAAAGCAAATGATACGCATCTTATAATTTAAATTATGTAAATGTCAAAATTAGCGTGCATCCTCTTTCTCGTTTAGAAATGCTTTCAATAAAAATTCAAATTTTGAGTATTTTAAGTATTTGCAATAATGGCTTTTTCTGGCTCAGTCTAGTATTAGATTAGATTAAATTAGATTAGGAGGTGGATTGCATATCCTCTAACACTGCAACCTGCTCAGGTTTATTGTGTGTCCTCCGTCCATAGGTTAGAGCACGCTATCCAAGCCGGTCTGTTTAATCAGACTCCACAAGCTTGAAACTGGCCCCTTGGTATATCTTGCCGCTTTAGGTTTTTCTTCACCCAGCTTTGCAAACCGCAGACGACAAAGGGCTTCGCAGTAGCACCATACGTGTTCTGCGGTTTCTTCCTCCTCCTGGCAGAACCTACATAGGTTTTCTTCTGCTAGGCCCATAGTTTCCAGGTGTTTATTCAGTCTGCAATGACCTGTCAGTTGACCCACTATTATTCTTACTGCCTTCCGGTTATAATTCAGAAGGTCTTTTGTAAATTCTGGCGAGTAAGCCTTGATGAACACCTTCGCCTGACGCTGTCCTGGTGTTCTCCTCCACCAGTCTTGTGATTCCCTCATAATCCATGATCTAATGGATGACCTTACCTGGCATGATGGAATACCACAGTAGGGCTCAGGACCTACCATTGTCCTACCAGCCCCCTCCTTTGCCAATTTATCGGCTTCTTCATTGCCTTCGTGGCCTTCGTGTCCTGGTACCCAGGCAATGGTTAGCTTGTTGGACGCACCCATCTCTTCCAGGGCAATTACGCAGTCCCGCACCAGCTTGGAGCTGATTTTGCATGAACTGAGTGCCCTGATGGCTGCCTGGCTGTCCGAATAGATTACTATGGTTTTATCCTCATAGCTCCTTCTGATGATTTCCCTAGCGCATTGTTCTATGGCTACAATTTCGGCCTGGAACACAGTAGGGTGTTGTCCGAGACCCAAGTTTATCTTCGTCCTTGGTTTGTCCCCATATATACCTGCTCCAACTCCTTGGTCTGTTTTGGAGCCGTCTGTATACCAGATTAGGTCGGCTTTAATGGGAGGCCCTGTCACCCAGTCCTTTCTGTCTGGTATTAAAGTTTGAAAACCTTTGTTAAGCCAGTAGCTTGGTACCATTTTGTCTGAAGGCATCTCACACACTGAGTTGACTTCAGTCTAGTATACACTTACAATAATATCGGCTTTAACCTCTAAATTATTGTATAAACTACTTCAATTAATGCTAATTTAAACTAGTAAAAGTAAACTTGGTTTGCAGATTGAGCCCCTTATTAGAGTTTGGCCCTTGTTTTATAAATGATGTAATCATACCCAGCAAATTCCCGAGAGTAATCCCACTTCTGACGCAAAATACAGTTATCTAGGCCAAGACATTTTCGCTTAATTTCAAACTTTTAAATTGGTTCTATACAAAATAACTAACCTGATTAGGTTAGTTACTATTTATTTCCATTTCTTATTATTAACAAAGTTTAAATGGACCTAGTTATTTTTAGAGCAGGGTTAGCATGCGCAAAAACTCATTAAATAAACACAAAAAAAAATTGAACCGACTTTCAAAAAATTAATAAAACTCAGTTAAAATTTAAATATAATAAAAAAAGAAGGGTAATAACATGCATGGGCATTAAAGTATAAAAAGCTTTTGTTTATTTAGGTATTAACATAGATTAGATATTCTCAATTATACGAGAAACGATTTTTTCCCATCGCTTAATTTTTAAACAAAACCAAGACCCAAAATAAATCCGTGCACTTATACCTATAAAAAAATTACCAACTTCGTTTTAAAAATAACTCAATTAAAAGAAAACCAATCACTAAACCTGATTTGGGGAACAAACGCAAAGCGATGCAGATATCTCTTTCGCAGGATCTTAATTTAATATTGGATTGGGGCGCCAAAAATTCTGTCCATTTTAATGCATCCAAAACACAATCATCTTTCTTGTCGCGAAAGAAGTCATTAAATACTCATCTTCTACTTATGAGCGGCCAAGTTTTACAGAGCAAAGACACCTTCAATCTTGTGGGCGTCACATTTGAAAGTAACACTAACTGGCATAAATACATTTTATCTAGGGCCACGGCAGCTTCAAAAAGCTTGGATTTTTCTTTTGAGCCAAAAAGTATTTTTCCACTTCTAATTTATACACTTTATATGTGTCCCAAATCCGACCACCCTTGGAATATTGTTCTCATATCTAGGGCATGGCGTCCCCCACAACCCTAAGCATTCTTGATTCCATTCAAAGAAGAGCTATTCGTCTCATTAATTATCCTTTACTTACAGAAAGGGTTCCGTCTCTTGCCCATCGTCGGGCTGTGGGGGATTTATCGCTTTTTTATAGGCTCTTCCATGGCTTCTGCTCTAAAAATTGTCCAGTATAGGTTCTCCACTCACGGTTCCCAACAGAGAAATTCGTGGTGCCGCGCGTATGCATCCCTATACGGTCCAACTGAACAGGTCCCGAACTTCCCACTTTGTTCGTTACTTTATTCCTCGAGTTCCTAGAAGGTGGAACCTGCTGCCAGCGGAGGTCTTTCCTTTTTCCCCTAAATCTTCAAGTATCGCTGAATCGAATTTTAAATCAGTTTAGGCCGTACACCCTTCAATTTTAAATTAATTGCAAAAAACGGTAGGAAATAGAGAAAATTTGCACCGTTTTCTACGTTTTTGCAATTTACTCGAAATTGGGACCCGTATGGCCTAAATTGACTTAAAATTCGAATTCAGAGGGTCGAAAAACATATCCGTAGAGAGGTCGCATCCGGTGCACATCAAATTTGGTTTTTTGTGCCGGTGTAATTTTTAACAAAATAATTAAATATGCTTTTAGAAATATCAATAATTTGGTAAAAACTATTGTTGTCAAAACAAGCTGCATTAAATTCATCACAGTTTGAAATTTATTGCTGCGATTTGTTTTGACAATAAGGTTTACCGACATACTAAAATTTTATAACTGATATAAATATTTCCTAAATTATTAAGCATAAAATAAATGCACAAATTAATATCAGTATTTGTACATCAAAGTAAACATTTAAGTTGCTAAAGTAAATACATTCGTCTCGACTTTTTCTGAGATATGATTCCTAGAATTTTGCGTTAAATGTGTCGAATTAATTGTAAATTTTTTCATTATTAATAAAAAAATCAGAAAAACTTTAAGGCCGAGTTTATAAATCAGACTTTTAGTTTTAGTATTAGTATTAGCGTTAGTTAAAAAAAATAGCAATTTTTGTGGCATTGTTTTGCTACATTTAAAAAAATAAGTGATGAAACTTAAAATAAAAGGAGTTACTGGTTTTAATAGAGACATTTTGCACCTCTTAAAATAACACGTTTTTGGGCCTCCTTATGGTTATCGTTATTAAACATAACGATTACGGCAGCAGTTTTAGACAGAGATTTTGCAGCCTCTTTTAAGAAATTTATGTTGCGTCTGCGCTTTCGACACATAACCTTATTTTTACCTGTGGTTGACCGATTTTTAAGTTTACGAAAAATCAGTACTTACTTTTATTCTCCATAAGTTATATATTGATATTTAAATATATGCAAATAGTTCTCTTGATTTTGTTTTTTAAAGTAGATGTAAACAATACAGTACTCGATACAGTATAAGCAAAACACAAAAAGTAAGGTTAGGTTTGGTAGTAGAATAAAAAGCAAGTGTGCCAAATTGTAACATGTAAATTAATCACTGAATTAAAACATCCTTAAAAATGCAAGTCCGTTTTAATTTCTTTACACTATTTTATTTTTGCTTTGCTTTGCTATGGATTTTTCACTAATTAGAGCTTATGTATCAATTATATTTTAATTAATACGGCATTAAAATGTCAACCTTCTTAAATAATTGATATTAAAAATTCTACAATCCGGCAACCACGCAGTTTAACAATAACGATAACGATAACAATAAGCTCTTCGGTATTCATCCGTAATTAAAGGAGTCCGGTATGGTTAATAACGATAACGGATCATGTTTGCGTTACTGCGCAGACTCAGAATAACGTTAACCACAACGGAATTGCAAAATAAGAGGTGCAAAATGTCTCTAATGTTTTTATGGCACATAAGCAAATATTTTTCCCCATTTTAGTATTAAGTTTTGAATTTTAGAGGATTTCTTAAGATTAAAAAATATATATATATACATATTTATATAGTTTTTGGAATCATATAAGAGAAATCATAAAAGTTATCAAGTCCTCGTTGACTTTAACACAGCGTTTAATTCAGGGGGTGGCCAGGGGCGAAAATTCCCCCGGAACAAACCCCCTCCCCCCGAAGAAATTTGGTGTTAAATTTAAGGTATAAATGTAACCCTATGAATTAAGAAAAGCATGAAATAAGCAGTTTGGTTTTCACACATGCAGGATCCCCCCGAAAAAAATATAAATTCAATACTGCTCCAAAATGTTACTTCGCCACTTGTCGGCGCCTTTTTGCGCTGATAGTAGAATAAAGTGGCGCGGTATGATAAAGGGTTTTTATATAAAAACGAGTGGCGGTATTGTGTTTCAGTTTTTATGGTTTTTCTCTTTTAATTTCAAGGAATATAAACACTTCAATTTAAATGTATGTTCTTGAGTCTTGTCACCAATGCTAATAATATTATTAAAACTAAATTTTGATTTATATACCCGGCCTAAATGTTTATTGAACTATTTAACTGCACCACTGTGTTTTTCCGTCAGAACATAAACAGGTTTAAAAAATACAGGCAATAAACGGCGTACAAAAAAAGGGCCAATGTTTTTGCGGACGGAGGTAAACGGGGCGCGAAAATATCTCTTTTACCTGCACGCCTGTAAGGTTACGTTTATATCATAGGTAAATGGGGCGCCAGCCCTTCCCGAGACGGGGGTGTGGGTCAGGGCAGGTAAGAATTCCTATAATTGACACTAATAATTAGTATACCACTTAATCAGTTTAGTTCTCATTGTAATAGTGAATAGATGTGCGAAAAGATTTCCGTTCAAGATTTTAATAGTGAGAAAATGTCGGTATCAGTAATTGAAAGTGTGAGTGGAAAAGATTTAATAGCCTACAAAAATTTTACATTTTCCAAAGAAAGCAATAAATGTTTCGTAATTAATAAAATTTTTAAAAATAGACCAACATTTTATTTCGATACCTTTACTTTAAAGAAAACATTTGCGCCCCGCTTACCTTTACGATTTTATTGACCCCAAGATCCCTGCGCCCCATTTATCTGTTCAATAAAACTTTAGTGAAGGCCTTGCGCCCTGTTTACCACCGCCGGTTTTTGCACCCCGTAAATAGAGAAATATTACACAGTAAAATAAGACCAGGCACTAATAATACCGGCCTTATTTTGACATCTGGCTTGCGCAGATGCATGGTGGGATAAGGACTCCCTTAATAAGGATAGTGCCTGGCTTTATTTATGTCGGTTTTAGGTCGTGCCTTATTTTGGTCTTAATTTAACTTTGGAACTGTTCGTGTAAACCGAACGGCTGCCGAGCACAAAATCGAAAAGTTTTAGGAAGTAAAAATTATTAAAACTTTGCTTTTTTAAATGTATTTCTTTAATTGTGTAAAACAAAACCCTACAACGCAAAACAATAAAGATAAATAATAGTTTAAAAAACTAAAAAACACGCTTTTATATGCAACCGAACTAAAAATTAGAAAATAATTTTTCATTACAAAGAGTTTGTCACTTCAGAGTAAAAAGCGTGGGGTGCTTAATATATTAAATGTTATAATTATTCTATTTGCAAATATCTATGAGGGAAAAGTTATGAAAAAATAGTAAAATTCACCCCACGCTTTTTACTCTGAAGTGACAAACTCTTTGTAATGAAAAATTATTTTCTAATTTTTAGTTCGGTTGCATATAAAAGCGTGTTTTTAGTTTTTTTTAAACTATTATTTATTTTTCATTTTTAGTTCGATATATCAATTAGTTTTTTAAAAATAAATGCTCCAGTTTATTCACTAAAAATTCCTTCGCCATTTTGTCAAGAGTAGTATTAGTATCTGTAAAGGAATTTATTTATCCTGGCGGTCCTAATCAGGATAACGGGATACTGTTTTTAAATTATTGCATTGTCATCGGTCCTTGATACGTGTGCAAAGTTTCAAAGAAATTGAATCGCTGGAAGTTGGTAAAAATTAGGCTCAAAGATTCCGTTACATAGATAGATAGTTACAACCCAAGCTAATAAAAGCGTGTTAAAAAGAACTAATTTTTCCCCCTTTTTTAGGTTAATGATACTGTCAACATGATTTGCAATAACTCTAAATTATGGGTACAAGCACTATTAAAATAAGGCCGGTATTAATAATTCTCGAGTTTAATAAGGCAACTTGCAATAATTCTCTATTGACCATTGCTTTTTCATGACTACCTTTCTAAGCAAAATTTTCTTTTGAAATTGAAATATTCCAAATTTTCCAATCCAAGTATAACAAACGTAGGTATATATGTACAGGCTGTCTCTAAAAGTGCAAAAAAATAAAACTACTAATTCCTGAGGCTAACCCAAGGAGATATCGTTTTTAAAAGAAGCGCTCGATCCCATTTAAGCACATGTTCACTAAATTTTGTGACGTAATCTTTTTCCGTAATTCTTTGCGTACAATCGTACTGGGAAGGTTTTTTCGTGGTTTTGGGGTTATTTTTTGCTTTTTAGTCATTAGTCTTTTACCTATATAAGTTAAGTTTTCACCTCGGTTTTCACTGTTTATAGTTAAAATGAGTAGTCATTAGTAGTGTTTTAAAGATAATTTTATACCTGAAAACACGGGTCACTGACCCTTGAACATTTTGTTAACATATGTCCTAAACGTCTTAGTTTTTGAACTACGGTGTTTTAAATATTTAAAAAAACTTATTTTTTTAACACGCTTTTATTAACTTAGGTTGTAACTATCTATCCATCTATCTATCCATCTATGTAACGGAATCTTTGAGCCTAATTTTTACCAACTTCCAGCTATTCGATTTCTTTGAAACTTTGCACACGTATTAAGGACCCATGACAATGCAATAATCTGCAAACAGTATCCCGTTATCCTGCTTTGGATCGCCAGGAAAAAAAATTCCATTATATTATTATAACCACTGCTTGATACCACCAAGTGTCATCTGTCACCTGTACGTCCCAGTGGTACCAACCACCGGCCATTTCAAGAGTTCGATCTGAATCGATTTTACTCAAATTTTATATTAGGTTATTTTCAGAAAGTCCATCTGAAAAACTTTGCTACTCTTGACAAAATGGCGAAAAAAATTTTTAGTGGGTTGCCATCTGTTGGCAACATTCCAAACTTTTATACATACATAAATGCATATCGAACTAAAAATGAAAAATAAATAATAGTTTAAAAAACTAAAAAACACGCTTTTATATGCAACCGAACTAAAAATTAGAAAATAATTTTTCATTAAAAAAATATTGTCACTTCATAGTAAAAAGCGTGGGGTGCATTTTACTATTTTTTCATAACTTTTCCATCATAGATATTGGCAAATATAATAATTATAACATTTAATATATTAAGCACCCCACGCTTTTTACTATGAAGTGACAATATTTTTTTAATGAAAAATTATTTTCTAATTTTTAGTTCGGTTGCATATAAAAGCGTGTTTTTTTAGTTTTTTAAACTATTATTTTAATATTGTGGAAAGTGCTCTCTGGCGGTATTTAAAAAAGTACTTTTGTCTTAAAATTTTAGAATCTGCAAAGCTCGATTTGTGTGCCAAATATCAAATGGATTGGTTAAAAAATAAATGCAATATGGCGAAAAAACCAAAATAAAAATTGAACTTTGACGGCTTGTAACTCCAAAACGAATGACATTTAAAAAATGGTAATTTTCTAGAAACCTGCGGCAACTCCGATTTTAACGAAATTTGGTATACGGGGTTTTGGAGCGCTGATCATGAATCTGAAGGATTTTTGGCGGAAACGTTTCGTTCTCGAGATATTCATCATCAAAGTTCAAATTTGAACTAAGCTTATTTTCACTATATTCCCCCTTCTTTTTGCACACAATTCTTGATTTAAAGCTAAGAGTGTCACACAATATTTGATTTTCACCTTTGAAACCCCGTGTTTCTACGTTTTTACATTATTTTTGCATTAAATTGCGTGGCTCTTCTTTGATAGTGCGGCAACCATACAAACACATAGGGCTTCATGGCACACTGGGATTGAAATTATTCAAAGTATAGCTATGCAATTTAATGCAAAAATAATGTAAAATACGTAAAAAAAGGGGTTTTAAAAGGTGAAAATCAAATATTATTATGCCACGTTAGCTTTAAATCAAGAATTGTGTGGAAAAGAAGGGAGAATATTGTAAAAATAGGATTAGTTTAAATTTCAAGTCTGATGATGAATATCTTAAGAACAAAACGTTTCCGCCAAAAATTCTTTCAAATTTGTGATCAGTGCCCCAAAAAACCCCGTATACCAAATTTCGTCAAAATCGAGTTGCCGCAGGTTTCTAGAAAATTACCGAAAAAATTATATAAAGCTCTACCCTTATTTTGTCCATTAGAATCACCCCTTAAGTTTTGTGATCGATTTTTGAATCACCCTGTATATTTGATTTCCACCTTTAAAAACCCATTTTTCTATTTATTTTATCCATTTTTTCCATAAAGTTGCAAAGCTTTAATACTTTTATTAACTTCAATCACAGTAGCCATTGCTCTACCATGGCTACTGGGATTGAAAGTAAAGCTTTACAATTTTATAAAATAAAAATGGGTAAAATAAGTAAGTATAGAAAAATGCGTTTTTAAGAGGTGGAAATCTCATATTGAGTACCAATTTAGCCTTAAATCAAGGATTGTTTGCAAAAATAAGGGGGAATAACGTGTATTTAGGTTAGTTTTTTATTCAAGATTGATGATGGATATCTCGAAAACGACTAAAAATTTCTCAAAAAATTCTTTCAGGTTCGTGATTAGCGCCCCAAAAACCCCAAATACCAAATTTCATTAAAATCGGCGATGCATCCGGTTTGTAAACATTACCAAATATTTTTAGCAAATTTTTCATAAAAAGGGTAGGTATACTTAGTAAAGATACATTTAGAAAGCCGTTTTTGAGATATCTGGATTTTAAAAAATCACTTTCTATGTGGCCAGGTCTAAGTTATACAAGGTGTTTCAGAATAAGTTAAAAATCTTTAAAAGTGTGAATAATTAGGTGATTTTAAAATAGAAAAGTTTTGTTTTCGAGTTGCTGCAACTTACTAGAAAATTACAGTTACCTATTACCGAAGATATTACATATTTCCAATACAAAATACCTGGCTTCAAACCTAAAATTAGAGATTTTATTTCATGGAAATTTATATTTTTCTCCTGGCACTTCAAACATAACCAAAAGTAGGTAGGTAGATATCTACATACACTTTAAAACAAGAAATTTAAACCACAAAAATCAAAATCTTGTGTACCTGCTAAAATAGGTAATATTCAAGGTCAAATTATTTAATGTGTCCTCAAATCAAGTAAACAAACTAAACTCATTAACAAACTGCAAGCTGGTTAATTACAATTTAAACACCTTGTTTTCTTGTTTATTACTTATAATTAATTAACTGGGTATCTGAAAATAAACAACCAAGTACCGCAAGGTCTATTTCTATTCGGAATTTCTGCACATTTATTCCGTTTGCAATCGCTAAACAACCCATTATACAAGACTGGTCCGCGAAGAACGTGAATTCGATGATTAAAGAAGGTGAAAACTACATTCCAATGCCATTCAGACTTTTTAAAATTCTCTCGGAACAACTGGCTTAAATCGGCGATGTTTTGTCAGGATTTTCAGCAAAAAAATCTTATTTCTGCTGGGAAACTAAACCGAAATAATAAATCGTACAGTGACTTCTTGCACAAAAAGAAAGTAACTCGTAGCTAGAAATAACCGAGAAAATCTGTCAACTGACATTAAGTAATTTATTCCTGAAAAGATAAAACAGAAGAAAAACAGACCGAAATATAGAAATGTCAAAATAACTCTTTTGTTTAATTGTTAATTTCAAGGTTTGCTTCATATTTTTTAAATTAATTTTTACGGAATTTGTTTACTTTACATCATTTGTCATAGGACAGAAACAAAAGTTATATTTTTTCAAGTGATCTGCTTACCTAACTGTCAAACACTATTTTAAAAGTAAAAGCCTACTTTAATTTGATCAAAACAAAATCAACTGTTTTACTTACCTCTCCGCTTTCAGCTGCCGGGGAATCGTCCAGGATATTGTAGATTATAGGAGGCAATCCCGGTTTTGTAACAAAGAAAATCCAAAACTCGAATTTTCACTCCGATTTAACACTACTAACAGCTCTTCAGCCATTATCAGTTACCATTGATTTTGGTATTTTTTTTCACTAATTGCACAGCACTCGCACTCTACATAACCTCGACCACAACTGAATGACGCGGGGCGTTTGACGCTAGGCGGCAGCACCGTACGGACGATTAGTCAATCGGTCAAGGGGTGTGGAGTCACCAAAATTTTGCGTCTTGCGTTTGCCAGGGTCGGGTTTAGGTAAATCAGGTAAATGAATAAGTTAAAGGAGATGTCCCATATAACACTTTATCAATAAAAAATTACATAATATAAATTTTTTACCGTAACAATAAACCAAAAATAAAAAGTATGTAATAAAATTTAAAAAAAGATAGTAAATCAAAAGAAAACACTTTAAAATAGTAAGTATTTAATGGACACATACACTCAATTTTCAGATCCAAAACATAGGGAGAAATATTTTAAAGGAGTTAAATGTCATGTCAAAAAAAAAACTATTAAATATATATATATTTTTTTATTAACACGTCTTTAAAACTTTTAATAAGGTAACTCCCTGATTTTATATAATTTTTTTAGGTAACTACAAATTTAAAAGGTTTTAAACGAAATGTTTACAGCTCCTAACAGTCTACTTGAATAACCCGCCTTCTTGACTTGCCTCAGCAATTAATTACTCAACACACACTAATTAGGTAATGAATACACTTAATTATGTTATGTCTACTAAAAACTCTTTTCTTTAAAAAAGATACTAAAAAGCTAGAAAACCACGTAGAAAACAATTGCACAAAGCGGCCAAACAACGGGAAATTTGAATTTATCACCTTCGGTCGAAATCGTCGAAATTAACCTAGCTAATTTTACCATCATTTTATTTTTATTCTCTTAAAAATACATAATAAATATTTTGTTTGACTTAATTTTTATTTGCATGATTTGTATCAATAAAATGCGAGGAAAAGGCCATTTCCTTCAAATTATGTAAAAAACATAAAATAATGTTGTTTAGCCGCATTATAAATATATAACATTATAAATAAAACAGATTAAAAAAATTGCTCGAATGTTAGTTAAATACTAATGTTAATAATATGCTTTGAAAAGTGTAAATATGCGTTGAAGGTTTGCCTTCAAAATCCAATATTTATTTGCCAGCAACAAAAAGGCATGCTTTATTTAATCAGGATTGGTATGCCGCCATTTTTGTATGCTTGCCGGCAATTCGCCTGCATGTAAAATTTATTGGCAATTGAGTGTTTATTTAGGGTTAACTTTTTAATGCGTATTAGATGTTGCCAAAATATTGCCACCAATTGCCAATGCTTTACCATCAATGCCAATATGAAAAATGTATATTGCCGGCAAATAGTGTTTGCTGGGGTGTTTAGCAAAAAAATATGAAGGTTATACATAGTTCTAAAATTACCTCCAAGCAAGAATAAAATAAAGTAATTGTCTAGAAAGTTGCAGGTTGCAGCGACTCCGATTTTGACCAATTTTAGTAAACGGAGTTAGGTATTTAAGCCGCGAATCACAAATCTGATTTTTTGTGAGAAATTTTTTGTTTTCAAAATATGCATCATCAAAGTTGTGAATCAAACTAACTTTATTTTTACTATATTTCCCCTTCGTTTTAAATAAAATTCTTGATAGGTATATACAAGCTGTTACAGAAAAAGATGCTGATCCTTAAAGGTGATTTTAAGAATAAAAGTTCAAATTAAGGTATTTTCTACACCCCCTAACTTTTAAGCTACAGGGTGTTAAAATCTTAAGAAAAAAACCGTTTTTTCATCATAAATTTAATAATTTCCTAGATATAATTATGAATTTTAGGACACACCATCTAAGTTTTAATAGCAATTTTTTGATGGAAGAGATTTTATAAAAATTTAACCATAGGCGTGCGCACGGGAACGTAGAATAAATATTTTTAAAAATATTATGTACGCCACTAGTGCGGAAAAGTACAAATTTTTAAACCAAACAACATTTACTTATACAATTTTGTCCTATTTTTAAAAGTAAAGGTTCTTTACTCTTGGTCATTTTTCATATTTTTAGTTATAACTCACCTTGTATATTAACAGCAGTGCCGTATTAACCATTAGGCTGACTAGACTAGGCTACAGCCTAGGGCGCCATAAAATTATTCAAAAAAGATTAAATTTTTAGGTCTAATAATCGATGAGCAGATGAACTGGCGTGAGCACATAGAGGGAGTGAGAGACAGAATAGCAGGACCAGCTGGTATTCTAGGTCGCTTATCACACACAGTCCCTGAATCACTTCTTAGATCTGTGTATTTTGCAATTGTTCATTCCCATCTGCAGTATCTCGGTGGCATTTGGTGTTCAACATACAAAAGGTTTCTTAAACCAATACAATATTTACAAAACAAGGCAATTAAAAATCTACATTCTTTACCATTTAGGTATAGGACTAAAGATATCTATGAAACTTTTATTAAATCAATAAAGAGCATCTCTATAACACAAACAAACAAAATTATACACCAAATCATAAAAGGGATGAGATTATCAGAAATTCATTTTACAAAACAGAGCGAGATTCATCAACATTTAACAAGGCACTGTAACAGCCTGGTAAAACCTAAGGTGCGCTCACGGCAGGGCATAAATTCAATTTATTTTACTGGTGTAAGTGAGTACAATAAGCTTTCTAGTAAAATTAAAGAACTAAACTTAAAAGAATTTAAAACTAAAATTAAAAAGAAATTCCTTTGTACATTGAGATTTAGTTTTGTGACCGATTATAACTGTTATAAAAATTTTGTAATGTACTCGTAGTGCTGATATTTTAGATGTAGGTACTTAAATTTACTGTGATATTATGTGTAATTGTATTCAGAGGCGTCCCTAGGTGACATTTTCTTGTAATGTTTTTTGGGACTTATTAAACGCTTTTTATTATTATTATTATTATTATTATAAAAAAATAGGTGCCAGACAGGGGAGTAATAGGCGCTAGACAGGGAGTTTTTAAAAAAGTTTAGGTCGGGTGAGGATTTTTGGTGAATAGGCGCTACGGAGGAAAGGACCTTTTTTATTGCTCTTCAAAAATTTTTTTGGTGGAAAATAGGCGCTCCGGGAATTCTAGCCTAGGGTGGTTCAAACAGTTAATACGGCCCTGATTAACAGTCGGAGTAAAATTTTGTGTTTTTCGGTTTTGGACCATGCGACCAGTTTTCCTAGGAAGACGTTAAAAAATTCCATAATTTTTGGTCCATTTGTCCTTCTTTAACACCTATCCTAGGACACACTGATGTATATCCAACTGCAAATTTTATTATAGCTTGGAAATTTTTTTGAACTATAACTTCTTTTCAAAATATTAAAAATAAAAATTCTGACAGTTCTAGTTAAGTCAATTCGCGGACACACTGTCCCAGCAAACACTATTTGCCGGCAATGTACATTTTTATATTGGCATTGATGGTAAAGCATTCGCAATTGGTGGCAATAATATGCCAACATCTTATACGCATTAAAAAGTCAACCCTAAATAAACACTTAATTGCCAATAAATTTTACATGCAGGCGAATTGCCGGCAAGCATACAAAAATGGCGGCATACCAATCCTGATTAAATAAAGCACGCGTTTTTGTTGCAGGCAAATAAATATTGGATTTTGAAGGCAAACCTTCAACCCATATTCATACTTTTCAAACCATATTAATAACGGCCAATTGCCCACTTTCGTGTCTTTTTGATACCTTTTTGCCAATGCCTTGCCATTAAAGAGTGTTGGCAATGCCACTAAATTAAATGTACATGGCCGGCAAAAATGTTATATGGGGTATATAAAAAATCAAAGAGAATATTTTTAAAAGAATTATTATTTCATTGGTAGAAAGGCGCCACTCATTGGCTACGCCACTGTGCTAATGTACATTAAAATTTTACTGGGCAAAGTAACTTTATGGCTCTAGAAAAAAAAAACAAAAAAATATGTAAACAACGTTTTATTCAAAAAAAAACAAAATATCTTCTACATGTTTTAATAGTAGTTCTTGAATCCTAACTAAAAGAAAATAAAAAGTAAAATATGTAGACAAAAATTTTCAACAAATTGTGTTTTAACTACTTCAAAATTTAGTTACATATCACATTTTTTTCTACTTGACTTTCTTTACAATTACAGGACCAAGGTTGTCACCGGTTTCTTTGTTATGTGTTGCATGAGAACCATCACAATAGGGCCACTAAAACAAAAAATAACATATCAATAAAATAAATTGTGTTGATAGCTCATGTCAAGGATGGCCAGTAACTTAACCGACAAACTTTAAGGGGTTATAATTCTACAATGAAAAATAGGAACAAAACGTCATATCGCCTAAAAGTCTTAGGTTTTGAACTACGGGTTGTAAAAAAAAATTAAAAAACAACAAAAACAAATTTTTATAATAATATATAATTGTGTTTATTTATTGTTTATAAAGTTTTACAGAACTTCAAGTTGTTTAAGTACAAAAAAAAAAATAACCAAAAAACAATTGAGCTCCATTTTCTTTACATTAAAATATTTAATATTACAAACAATTGCTTTATTTCAACCAAAACAAATAACAGAAAGGCCATATTTAGAAAAAACAA
Source organism: Listronotus bonariensis (assembly GCA_014170235.1). Classification (NCBI taxonomy): domain Eukaryota; kingdom Metazoa; phylum Arthropoda; class Insecta; order Coleoptera; family Curculionidae; genus Listronotus; species Listronotus bonariensis. The sequence continues at coordinate 23,249 of JACEGR010007714.1, forward strand.
ATGAAACCAAAGCCACTCATGTTAAATTGTCTATGAATCAGAGCGGCTGACTTTTCCAGTATTCAGAATCATTTCCTGCGGTAACTAGTGGTCCAAACATAGACAAAGTAAATATTTTTGAAAACAGGAAAATATACCCGTTCCAATGAACTTAATATACGGTGTTTTATTTAAAATACCAAAGTTGATGCTCATCACTATTTTTTAAGCAAATCCTGGCGGTTCTTATTAAACCTTAAAACTTTTGTATTTAAAATATTCTTCTATCTCAAACAATTAAGCTTGTAGACCCCATTCAAAATATAACCGAACCCCCTGTACCTACCTATTCCATATTTGGCCACCCTCATCATTTTTTATTTTTTTTTATTCTACTTAAAATGAATCAATGTAACTAAAAAAATTACAAAATAAAGGACAAATATATGATTGTTAATATTTACCATAAAAGGTTTTTTTTTATAATTTTTAAGCAAATTATGTGTAAAAAACAAAATGGTTTCCCATATTTGGTCACTTTTCTCTACATGGGGTTCCAACAACAAATAAACATATTTTCTCTATTCTTTTTAAATTGTAATAAATAAAATATTTTATTCAAAGTCTCAAGAATGATAAAGTTATAAATTTTACATATATTTTTTTTTGTTTCAAAATTTACAACTCAGGGCCGTATTAACTGTTTGAGGCGCCCTAGGCCTAATGGATAATAAGGCCCTTGTTACAACTACAGTCAGCCATTGGAGCATAATTTTTTGCAATTCTTTAAAATATAATGTTCCCTTGATATTGTTAAAACAACTTGTTAAAAAATATATTAATTTGATTTTGAGCCGAGTTGTTAAAAAAAAACGCTATTTCAGACCACATATTGTATTGTAAATTAGTTATAATAAAAGAGTCAAGTTTATGTTGTCTTTAAGAGATGGGCAAAATTTAACAAAATGAGTATATTATTTTTTGAAAAATCGCGTTTACCGACTTGCACAAAAGAGTTTTGGAAAACATTTAATTAAAATTTTCGATTAAGACTACCTGTAGTGATACTTAAAAAATATAGTCAACATTTAGTAAAACTACCTGGCCTAAAGATTGGAAATTCCCAAAGATGTATAATTTAAACTTTCACCCTAAGTGACTTTGTTTGTGATGTTGTGACTTAAATTTTAGAATACTTTAAAATGTTCTTGGCTTATATTATTCAAATAAAAAAGGTTTTTTTTTTTTTTAATTTTTAAAGTTATTTTAAAATGTGTTCTCCCAAAAAAAAATAGGTTTTGTTTTTTTTGTAAATCTAATTTTTGGCTAGTTAGAATTTAGAATCTGACAAAAAAATGATTGGCAAACTAGGTTGCATTTCAAAGTGTAACAAGTGTGGTAAAGAGTTGTAAAGTTTAGTTTTAGTGAATAGACAGAAAAAAAAGCTGAGAGACTTAGTTTGCTTCATTGAACTTAAAGATTTAAAAGGATCATAGGTAAAAACATACAGTAAAAATAATGCAATGGTTTAAAATTACCCATTTGCAAGTGGTATAAAGAAAATGGATGTATGAAACTGGCATTTCTTTAAGATGTTTGATAAAATACACTTTTAAATTGTTTTGAAATCTAGAGTATGAACAAATCCAATGATTTTTTAAAAAGGTAGTTCTGTAGAAAGTTTGAGCAACACGATTTTTTAGAATTGTTTTGTTTTCGAGATATCCATCATCAAAGTTGAAAATCAAACTATATAACTTTATTTTCACTTTATTTTTCCTTTTTTTGCACACAATTCTTGATTGTAAGCTAAAGTAGCATACAGTATTTGATATTCACCTTTTAAAAGCAACTTTCTAAGTATTTTAACACTTTTTTGAATTAAATTGCATAGCTTCACTTTCAATCGTTTTCCATCGCAGCAACTTATTATGGAGGCGGTAGAGCAGTGTGTGCATGGTTGCAGCGTTTTTAAAGGGAAGTTTGGCAATTTATTTAATAAAAGGTGTAAAATACATAGAAAAAAATGTTTTTAAAAGGTGAGAATGTAATATTGTGGGTCATTTTAGCTTTAAATCAAGAATTTTGTTAAAAGAAGGAGAAATATAGTGAAAATTAGATTAGTTTGATTTTCAACTTTAATGATGGATATCTTGGAAATTAAAATTTCCAAAAAAAATCTTTCAGATTTGTAATTGTTGCGCCCACTTCCTAGACAGTTACCTTAAAAAGCTTTCGATCTATGGCAGAACAATAGTTGCAGACTTTTTACAGTTAAAAAAAACCATCAGCAATAAGTCTGCAACAAAGGAGATTTTTTTGTTAGTTGATTATACCTAAGTAAACCTAAGTTTTCTTTTGAAATCGCCTCTGCATATCTACTAGCTTAAAAATCGATTTGACATACGTCAAGTAAAAAGTGTTATGGCGAGAAATTTTAATAAACCAAGATAAAATAACAAAAAGTGGGGTTAAATCACAAAATATTGATAAATCCCAAAGAGTAAAATGGTGATTGGGATTTAATTATAAATCCAAATTAAAGTTTAACCCATATTATACATTTACAGAATAAAATTTCATTTTTCAAAATTATACATTTTATTTCGAAAAAGAAAAACATATGATTTAAGCCATTTTTTGTTGTTAATACGGTTCAAAACGTACGTCGCGTATTTAATTGTGTTTGAATACATCCCAGACAATGGTTTAAAAACAATATAGTTATCTTTGTCAGGCGGGCGTATGCATCGTACTCATTAAAAACTTTATTTCGGTCATTTTTCATGAACTCTTTACATGGCTGTACATGGCAAGTGAAAAATGTTTATACTTGGTGTAAACAGAAGTACTTATTAATCATAAAAAATAAAAATCATAATCATAACCTAAAAGTTCATTGGGCTGTGTCACAACGGCGCAGTGACTAGGGGCACGTTGATGTGCCGCGATTATTTTTTACCGGGCACGTGTATGACGTCACTACTGAGCGTGCCCTTAATTATTTACTACTAAAATAGGTGCACGTTGACGTATGCGATTTTATCAACTGAACGTGCCATTAGATCTATGATAGGTGCCTGTTGATTAGCAGCTATCAGCAAGCAAATGTTTTATTATTCATAAAACCAGAAGCAAAGCTATTATATTATAAATAAATAAATATAAATCTTATTTTGAACATAGTATGATAAAATTAATTTTATAGTTGTAGGTTTACCTACCTAACAAAAATAATTTGCTCAGTGTCTCATTCACTTCTGACGTTAATATACAAATTTGATTATTTTAATTAAAACAAACAAAACTAGATATACTACTAATTTTTTATAATTGATTAAATATAAGATTTTTTTCTACACATTTAAATTTAAAGTAAAATCCTCAAAAATGATCTCAAAAATATGAACAATACAGGGTGTCCGGAAATTATGCGTCAGGATTTTGGTGGGCGATTCTGCACGAAAAATTAATGAGACAAACTCTATACAATTTTTTTGGAAACTCAAAATTAACGAAGATACAGGATGTTATTAATTTTATATCCAAATTTATAAAATGATTGAAACAAAAAAATTCTAAGGCATTTTTCTAAAGTGAAGGACAGTTTAGGCCATATCAAATTAATAGGGCAAATAAAAAGAGTCACTAGTGATAGTGAGTATATATGCAAAATTTGGCGAAATACAGTATACTAACACTAGAAAAAAGTTATTAGAAATAATAACAAAAAAATGTTTTTCTTCAACATCCTGTATATCCGTTAATTTTTAGTTTTCGAAAAGAATTTATAGAAGTTTGTTTCATTAATTTTTCGTGCAGAATCGCCCACAGAAATCCTGACGCGTAATTTCGGGACACCCTGTATGAATCATAAAATATTAAATCTGGAAAACAGAATAAAACAAAGATTTATTGCTTCAAAAATTAAAGTATTTTGTATAAACATGGTTTTCTCATAGATTTCGATCCATCGGTATCTTCTCTGGTTGCAGTTAGAAGGTAAGTGTAATTAAATGTAAATTCAGTTGTCTCGTTTTATGCTAATCATCAGAATTATGTAGCAAAACAGACAAAAGACAACACTGAACTTGATATTTCATGACAAGCAGTTTTTTAAATGGAACACATCATATCCCATTTTTGTTTTCTACGGAAAATTTTAGATATTTTTCAAGTAAAATATCCTATACCCCTCATCAGCTGTTTTCAAAATATTAACAATTAAAAATTGATTAGTTTGGCACTTTTGACAAGCTTTTAAAACCTAGAGCCTGAGAAATGAGGACAAATGTTGCACTATCTATCTTATTATATTTCCCAGACCGTGCCCGCAGACCTAGCAGATGGTACTTGCAATAGTTGGTACTCAAAATAATAGTATCAATTTCAGGACCACCGCTATACCATTAGTAAGTACCGTCTAATAGCTTTTGAACAGGACAGTGCAAACCATTTCCCTGATCTGATCCAGATTTTATAGACTACAGTAAAAAGCACAGAGACGTGTAATTTGATTGGTTTGAACCCTTCACACGGCTATGCAAAACTGTCATTCAGTGTCATTGGGGGTCATGGTAAGTTCTGGTTGGTTAAATCTATTTTTTTAAAATTTGCTTTATTAAGGTATTAAAACAAAAATGATTTACCTAACCAGAACTAACCATGACACCTCATCCCCCAAAGGTGACAGTTTTGCATGACCATCTGTAGCCTTTCAAACCAATCCAATTACACATCCCTGTGCTTTTTACTGTAGTTTAGATTTTAGAGCCTGCCAAAGTACCAAACTTGTCAATTTAAAATTGTCACCATTTCGAAGTTGAAGAAATATGCTTGAAGTGACTACCTAACCACAAATAACAAAATCATCAAAAATATCGCGTGCCTGGAACACGTTGTATGAGTGACGTCATACACGTGCCCGGTAGAAGTATAATCGTGGCACATCAACGTGCCCCTAGTCACTTCGGTCACAACGGTTTAAAAACATATTACATTTATTTGATTCTCACATTTATATTTTAATTTTTAAATACGGTTTCAACCACTGAGATGAATACGGTTAGCAAGAAAATTTAACTTTAGATCAATCCTGCTTATAATAATACTTACATTTTTACTTTTCCAGCATCGGCAAAAAGCAGCCTTCTCAGAAATATCTTCTACATCGATTGTATCCACTACTTTTGGATTAGTAAGCTGGACGACTTTGTTCACTCTTCCTGAAATTCCTTTTCTAGCTTCAGGACAGAATGCTTTGTAGGCAGTATAAGTTAAACCCGCAACTATGGCAGTTGGTGGTATCAAAGCCAACCAGTCTTTAACTGTAGGGAAAAATATTGATTTTTTTTAATATAACCAAATATTTGTTTACTTCTATTAAAGTGTTCTTACTTAAAATCATAGACAAGATTATTATAAAGGGGAACTTAAAAAAATGTTTAAAAGCTTTCCGTATTCATTTGGGAATAAGGTAAGTAAAAACAAATGCATTTCCTCATTGCTCAAAAATATTTGCAACCATGGTTACTGCCCTATGGACAACTGCGATTTCGGTTTAGTTGTTTTTGCATTCGTAATTCCCAAATGACAATCCTGGTCCACAAATTGGGTCTAACTTTACTTAAATAACCAAGTTACGAATCAAAATATTCATATAACGTCATTATATACGTTAAAATTACTTATTTATTTACTTACAAAGTTCCTAAGCAAATGAAAGGGTTATTTATAACTTTGGGATCTAGATAGCAAAAAATACTTACAACCTAACCTAAACCATCCTCCAATGGAATCAGGAATGGGAAGATTGGCTAGATATTCGGGAACGGTAACTTTCACTAAATGAGCAAGTGGTTGCATTGTTATGTAACCGTTTATTACTTAACTAAAGTTGGAAGCTTATAGACAAATTTAAAATTTGGATGAAAAAATTTTACAGCTGATTTCTCCTCTCTGTCTAAAGTCACAAAAACAAACTTTCAACCTCAGAATTTAACCTATGTACATGCGCCAACGTTGAGTAAATTGCGTTATCCTCTTTTCCCGTTTACCTTGAAATAAAGTGCCAAATTTATTTTCTACGCAAGTAAATAACAAATTTTTAGTAAATCTTACTTAAATATAACTACGTATTATGTAACATAAAAGTGTGATAACCTATTTTTAATTGTCATTGTTGATAACATCAGATATAGAAACCTTTTTCAAAACTCATTATTTGTTTTTTCACTTAATAAGATATAACAAATAAAAAAAATAAGCAAATAAGCGTTATTAAATTCAAATATTTAAAAACAATTTTTTCTATTCATTAGTGACATCTCTTGTTCACCTCCTGAACTAATGGAATTAAAAACGTTCCTTCGATTAGAAATCTTTCTATTTATTTCAGCACATCCTTGGTAGGCCAGAGACGGTTTATAAAGGTCGTGACATTCAGCCATATTGGAAATGGTTGTGTTGACGTCACGAGGAAGTTGCAAATTAAATATTAGCATTTGAAATCACATCTTTCAACAAATGTCACATTCAAAACAATTCAAAACGAAATGCAAGAATTCTATGTACGCCAATGATTAGATTAATAACCAGTTGTCAAAATATATAGTGACTTTATTTTGTCTATCCAACTTTTCTTTGTTCTATGCCCTTCCTCGCGCCCCCAAACCCCGAAACCACATAAAGTCGAGGTTTTATTGCCGCAATAACCTTGGGCAATGGCGTAGCTACTATGGGGCTAGACGTGTGCAGTGCCCCGGTGCCCCCATTTTTCTCAGGTGGGTCATATTTTGTGAGCAACTAATTGTGCCTCGCTATACAACATGTTTCATTTTGTATACAATTACCATAAACTATTTTTATGGATAGACTTTAACAATATAATAATATGATTCGACCTTTGCTGAAAAAAATATATACAAATATCCATTGCAAAAAAAATTAAATGTTAAAATAACATTTTTCTACAACCGCAAAAACAATGATGAAACAAACAGTTGTTGATTGACACATTTAATGCTCAGATGCAAAGAAGAGGTGAGGTATACTATGAAGTTTCCCAAAAGTTTTCATTTCTTGCGGTTCGAAATAAATCATGTTCAGAATATGAATACGATATCTAATTACTGATAAAAGCTTACCGAGAAGACTTCAATGAAGACTTCCTCGGCGAATTTAATCATCTTCTTAAATATGCTCGAATAAATTCGAGTCAGTTTTCCTTCTTCCTTCTTTCTCTTTTCTTTTTTTTTCCTTTTAACCCCCAACTATGTACAAATGATGGCGGCACACCCGGAAGTAAAATATTCCGGAGGTAAAATACCCCTCCATTTGGATCTCCGGGCGAGGGGTGCATCCGGGAGGCCTTCATCGAGAAGTTCAATTTCTTTTGCAAACATATGTGGGCTTAACACCAATATAAACTCCGTTCACCATCACCTTCAGTCATCTAAGCCCCACATACTGTTTCTAACGGAAACACAAATAAGTTCTAGATCTTCAACCAGCCACCTTCTCTTTCCAGGCTACGAACTTATTTCGTCTTTTCGCCCACATGGTGGTGTATGTGCTTACGTCCGCAACGATCTGGCTTGTGCTCGAGTTTCCAATCTTGAATCGGGTAGGCCCGATATCCTTTGGCTTAAACTTTCCCTTAGGTCTTCAACTAAATTTATCTGCTGTTTGTACCGGTCCCCATCTAATAATTCCTATGTCGAATTCTTTGACTTTCTTTCAACAAAGATCGATAGCATAATTTCTCAGTTTCCATCGGCTGAAATAATCGTGCTTGGCGACTTTAATGTCCATAATAAGGATTGGCTGGGCTCTTCAAAAACTGACCCCCAAGGCAGAGCAGCCGAAATCTTCGCAGTCAGTAACTCTCTTACCAACCTTATTATGGAACCCACCTACTTTCCTAGAGTCCCAAATCATAATTCAAATCCCCTTGATCTCTTTCTTACTACCAACCCCGAACTCTATCAAACATCTGTCACAGCTCCCCTAGGTCGCTCAGATCATGGCTTAGTTACTATATCTTACCCTGCACATCCCGAGGTAAATGAATACATGCCACCACGCACCGTATGGCACTACAACTCAGCCGACTGGGATGGCCTGAGGGACTTCTTCGCCACTTACCCCTGGAATTCCATTTGCTTTTCTTCTGGTGATCCTTCTCAAATTTGCAATCAACTGACGGAATCAATTCAATTGGGCATTGAAACCTATATTCCACACACCATCAAGAACCCCAAACAATCCAATAACAAACCCTGGTTTTCCAAATCTTGTGATAAAGCTAGAATTTTAAAAGTTCAGGCTCACAAGAAGTTTCTGCAGGATCCTAGTCCAGAAAACCGACAGGCCAGCATTGAAGCAAGAAACTACTATAATCAAACAATTTCTGAAGCCAAAGACTCCTTCGACAATCGTATTAAAAACAAAGTTCTTTCTTGCTCAAATGGCAGCAAATCTTTCTGGTCCTTTGCGAAAAACATAAGTAGGAATTTTTGTACCAGTTCTTTTCCGCCACTAGCTTTGGAAGATGAAATTGTTTCTACCGCTAAAGGAAAGGCAGAATTATTTGCTAAACAATTTGCTGCCAATTCAACCCTTGACCCTCCCGTAAATCATCCAATTCCAGCGGTTACCCCAGTTCCTCATAAAATGCCCGATATTATTTTTAAGGTAAAACACATTAAGCGTATCCTTTCTTCCCTTAACACCAAGAAATCGTCTGGGCTGGATGGCATACCAGCAATCGTTTTAAAAAAATGTGCTCCAGAACTTGCACCAATCTTAACTCGGCTCTTTCGAATTTCTTACGACACAGGTATCTTTCCGGAAAGCTGGAAAGCTGCACGTGTTCAACCTATTCCCAAGAAAGGATCTAAATCTCTTCCATCTAACTATAGACCAATTTCAATTCTCTCAGTTCTTTGTAAAGTAATGGAAAAACTAATTAATTCACAAATTCTTAAGTACTTAGAAAAACACAAAATTTTGCATGACAGACAGTATGGATTTCGCCACAAAAGATCTACGGCAGATCTTCTTTCCTTCGTATCACACTGTTGGAATAAGTCTCTTGAGTTTCTAGGTGAGTCCCAGATCGTTGCTCTTGATATATCCAAAGCTTTTGACCAGGTCTGGCATGCCGCACTTCTTAATAAACTTCCCTCCTATGGTCTTTCAACTAAACTCTGTACTTGGCTCTCTAGTTATCTATCTGATCGTCGTATATCAGTTATTGTGGACGGCCATTCTTCATGCTTTCATCATGTAAATGCTGGAGTCCCTCAGGGCTCAGTTCTGGCACCAACATTATTTCTTCTTCACATCAACGACCTTCTCTCGTCCACAACTAATTCCATTCATAGTTTCGCCGACGATAGTACCCTTCACTCCAGTTTTCAGGTTCCTAAACCCATTACTAAACCTGACTTGGAAAACAAACGCAGAGCGATGCAGATATCTCTTTCGCAGGATCTTAATTTAATATTGGATTGGGGCGCTAAAAATCTCGTCCATTTTAATGCATCCAAAACACAATCATGTTCCTTGTCGCGAAAAGAGTCATCAAATACTCATCCTCTACTTATGAGCGGCCAAGTTTTACAGAGCAAAGACACCTTTAATCTTGTGGGCGTCACATTTGAAAGTAACCTTAACTGGCATAAACACATTGTATCTATAGCCACGGCAGCTTCAAAAAAGCTTGGATTTCTCTTTCGAGCCAAAAAGTATTTTTCCCCTTCTAATTTATACACTTTATATGTGTCCCAAATCCGACCTCCCTTGGAATATTGTTCTCATATCTGGGGCATGGCGTCCCCCACAACCCTAAGCATTCTTGATTCTATCCAAAGAAGAGCTATTCGCCTCATTAATGATCCTTCACTTACAGAAAGGCTTCCCTCTCTTGCACATCGTCGGGCTGTGGGGGATTTATCGCTTTTTTATAGGTACTTCCATGGCTTCTGCTCTGAAGAATTGTCCAGTATGGTTCCTCCACTTGCGGTTCCCAACAGAGAAACTCGTGGTTCCGCGCGTATGCATCCCTATACGGTCCAACTGGACAGGCCCCGAACTTCCCACTTTGTTCGTTCTTTTATCCCTAGAGTTTCTAGGTTGTGGAACCTGCTGCCCGCGGAGGTCTTTCCTTCCTCCCCAAATCTTCAAGTATTTAAGTCCCGTGTCAACAAACTCCCTCTTACCTCGCTTAAGACACCCTCGGTACGTTAGTATTTAGGCTTTTAGCCTTCGTGGTTTGTCCAAAGATAAAAAAAAAAAAAAAACATAGAAGTGGCATTTAGAATCTTTCACAGCTTAATGATAACTAACTGCTCCGCTGAACGATCCTTCTCACAACTGAAAAGATCAAAAACCCACAAAGAACAAAAATATGTCAAGACACGCTTAATTCTTTAGCATTAATGTGTATTGAGGCAGACATACTCCGTCAGATAAATTTTGACGATGTATTATCGGAGTTTGCTCTGAATAAGGCAAGGTAAAAAATGTTTTAAGTTTTAAATTATACCTACTACATTTTCTATTTTGATAATAGTATATTACATTACAAGTGTGGAAAATGACTAATTTCACACGAGTGGGAATATTGTAGCACGAGGCGTTAGCCGAGTGCGACAAACCCACGAGTGTAAGAAAGTCATTTTCACACGAGTACTGTACACTATTTTTCCTACGACCACAAATTATTCACCAAAAAAAATGAATTAAAGTTTGTCTGTTCAGAAAAAATAAAAAACAATTGAGAACTTTGCAACACTAGGGTGATATTTACTTTGCAACACTAGTGTGATATACCTATACTTTTCCTCACTGCTATATAATACTGTTTTGACAATATTTTTACATCGAAAATCACCTACCTAGAAGCATTATATAACTTTTATCATTTTGGAATATAAAAAGGCCCTCACTTAATAAAAATTGTATGGTTTTGTTAGGTAATAACGCTAATAGTTTAATACGGTTTTCTGCTATTATAAGGGTTTTTTAAAAATTATCGATTCTTACATATTTTAGACACTCTTCTAAATAAAACGTAAGTGGTGCATATCCAAAATATACCGTTTTTTAAAAAATATCAGTAAATAAACTTACGGGACCGAGGAGTGAAAAGGGGTGCTGGGTGGGGTAAAATTGGTAAAACGAGTTAATGAAACTGAACATCACATGTAAAATTAAGTAAAAATAACAGTTTTCCTCATATTTTTAAGAAAAAATATAAAAAATATGAAAATTGTAAATGCATAACCTAAAGTCCTTAAAGTAAGGAAAAAACGACTACCAAACGTCAGTTACCATGCAAAATATGGAAAGCATTTGGCAACGTCGGAAGGGTCTGATTCTATTTATGAATGGATAAAAGAAAGTGGATTCATAAAGTGTGTATTAGCCTTAGGTTTAATTAGGGATTAAAAAAAGATTTAACTAGTTGTTTGAGTACACGAAGAAAGAGAGGAAGGAATTTGATCTATAGGCTTTTTTCTCTGGCGCTTTAGGTCGAACGGTCAAGCGGAAAGGCTGCCTCTATAAGTACGTGCTCAAAGGTAGAAGGAAGATTTTAAATTTGATCTACTTACCTGACAACACTGTGCCAGTCAGTGAAAGTTGTTTTTTGTGGTTATGTCTATTTTTGTTTATGTTTTTATTTTTTCGTGAATTTTAATAAATATAAAATAAGATGATTTTCGCTAATTTGGGTTCTACCGTTTAAGGTAAATAAAAAGTTTTTTTACTGTCACTACAATAAATATGTCACTTGCAAAACCAATAGCAGTTTCTAGAATGACATCATAATATGTATCACACCAGTGTTGTAAAGTACTTTGCAACACTAGTGCTGTAAAGTACTTTGCAACACTAGTGTGATATAACGCATTTTCTATGCATGAAATCAGTGTGCTATTTGCTATTTTCACAAGTGGTCGTAGGAAAACTTTCTTTTTATACTTCCTTCCACCTTCCAGCAATAAAGGGCCTACACAGCCTCTGTGCTTAGGGCCTCGGAAACTCTTAATCCGCCAATGGTAAAACCAAACAGGCCCCTGTAAAATAAATGTTGTTACTGACATGAGGAATAAGGAAAAATGTCTATTAATCAGTGACAGTCAGTATTTGAAAGAAAATTATGTATTACTAAATCGACAGCGACAACATTTATTTTACAGGTGCCTGTTTGGTAAACCGAATATATTTTTTTAAATATTTATATTTATACAAAAACCATGAACCAGACAAAAACAATCAAAGTAAAAATCGGAGTTGCTTAGAAATGTATGGAAATTATAAAGATATCTTTTGTTCTGAAAAATACGTAATGATGTACCATAGGTAGGTCATAGGTTTATTTAAACGTTTCTTCCTAAAATTACCTTTTGGATTATTGAAATTTAGAATTTTATTTTATAACACCCTACACCCTGTATATAATGATTCATAGGATAATGGCATTTATCATTAAATAAGAACTGCAAGTTTTATAAGTTGAATGTCCAAAAATAAAATAACATATTTAGAATTTTGTAATCGAAAAAATGATAAAAAAGGCAGGAAAACTTTATCAATAAATAAATTACATAATATAAATTTTTATACCGTAACAATAAACAAAAAAAGTAAATCAAGAGAAAACACTTTAAAATAGTAAGTATTTAAGGGACACTTACACTCAATTTTCAGATCCAAAATATAGGAAGACATATTTTAAAGGAGTTAAATGTCAAAAAAAAAACTATTAAATATATATATATATATATATATATATTGTTACAGACTTTCAAAAATGTGTTTAGGTTATAGAATTTTATAGAGTTAGGATCATTTAATTTAGTTTGTTAATTTATTTAAATAATTTACCTTAATTTTTCCAAGTTCTTTCATCACTTTCGAAGGTTTCCGAAAACGCCCGAATTATCTATTAATAACTTTTATGCCATCATGTACTATGGAATTTTCACGATATTTCTCGAATATTCTAGATCATTCTTTACTCTTCCACCATACTATAAAAGGGCGACGGGAAACTTCGGATCAGTTAGTACCGATTCGACTTTTGTGCTGTAAACTTCGAGACAGTGACAATTTAAGATTTTGCCGTTATTGTAACCATAGTTACGTTACATTGTTAATAAAGGTATAAAAACGAAGGCACGTGTTTTTATACGAGGTGATTTGGAACATTTGGTGTCAGAAGTGAAACGTAATTACCCAAGGAAGCCGAAGTATCAAGAAGAAAATTTGAATGCCAGTAGAGACCAGACAACAAACAGCAGTTATGGAGGAAATTAGTGCACTAATTAAGCTTATGATGGAAAAACAAGAATCCCTGAAAGAAGACCTAAAGAAGGAAATGCAGACGAGTCAAGAATCTCTAAAAGACGATCTAAAAGCAATGAAGACCAGCCAAGAAAACCTGAAGGAAGACATGAAGATCAGTCAAGAATCCCTGAAAGAAGACCTAAAGAAGGAAATGCAGACGAGTCAAGAATCTCTAAAAGACGATCTAAAAGCAATGAAGACCAGCCAAGAAAACCTGAAGGAAGACATGAAGATCAGTCAAGAATCCCTGAAAGAAGATCTAAAAGCAATGAAGACCAGCCAAGAAAACCTGAAAGAAGACATGAAGATCAGTCAAGAATCCCTGAAAGAAGAAATGAAGAAGGAAATCTGAACTAGTCAAGAAGAAACCAGACAACAAATGGAGAAAATCCAAAAAGACCTTAAACGGAGTCAAGCGGAGATGAAACAAGAACTAAAAGAGAAGATGGTAAAAATAAGAGAAAATCTAAAAGGAGAATTTTATCATAGCCAAGATGAGATGAGAAAACAAATGTTGCTTGATTTAAAACTTACGAAAGAAGATGTTAAAGAAGAAGTGGAAGAACAAATGCAGCAAACAGTACAGTTACTTCAGAGTCAAGTTCAAGGCCAAATACAACAAGAAGTACAATATTTACAGCAACAAATTCAAAAGATAGTTAGCACAGGCGTAATTTCAGAAAGCGGTACCTCAACAAGTGTAATGAAACCTCCTACTTTTGATGGCAAGGTACCATGGGTTACCTATCTTCGACAATTTGAAGCTGCTGCTGATGGTAATAAGTGGAGTTCCTCAGAGAAGGCCCGAGCTCTAGTACTTGCTCTTCGAGGAGAAGCCATGGAGGTGTTAAGAAACATCCCCGAAGAAAAGCAGTCCGACTATGAATCGATTGTAATGTTCCTGGAAATGAGATATGGCGAGACACATTTGCAGGAAGTTTATAAGGCGCAGCTCCAGGGACGAAGACAGAAATATAACGAAAGCCTTCAGGAATACGAAGCTGACATCGTACGTTTGATTAATCTGACATACCCGACATATCCAGAAGAAATAAAACAAGAACTAGCCGTGGGTAGTTTTATTGAAGGCCTGCGCGATCCCGATATGAACCAAGCTTTAAGAATGGCCAGAATTAAAAAAATGTCCGAAGCTCTTGCCTACGCACTACAATTTGAGACAGCGAAGCAAACATCCAGGAATCAGCCAAGAGTTAGAAGAACGAATTTTGTACCACAAGACGCCAATTCAAATGACGAATTGACCAGATTATTAAAAGAATTACAAGAAATCGTACGTAAAAAGCAATCCGATGGAGATAATAGTATGACCTTCCGACGAAAAAATAACATCCTGTGCTGGAAGTGTGGCAAAGAGGGGCATATTCAAAGAAATTGTACCAGATCAAATGCCCCTGCTAGCGATCCGGAAAACTCCCAGTAGCCAGCTTCAAGGGGCGAAAGCTGGCTAGGTGCTACCAAGCCCCATCAACAACAATAATTAGAGTATCCCGGCTGCAGAACAATGGCTCCAGCTTGGTAGTACCTGGAAACGTATGCGGTCGGGAATGCGAGATGGTACTAGACACTGGTTCCACACATACCATTGTGAGGCCGAACATCGTTGCTCAGTGTAAAATATTCCGCCCTGAAAAGAATTACCTCTTGGAAACTGCTAATGGAGAAGTTATACCAATTAAAGGCATACATGAAGCCAGAATAACCCTAGGAACAACAACATTTATTCATGTCGTGTTTGTTGCCGACATTCTGGACGAAGTTATTCTTGGTCTTGACATTATGGAAAATCAGAAGTTTGTACTAAACCTTCCACAACGGGTACTACGAACCAATAATGAAGAGATCATAATGAGACTACCACGGAGGAGTGAAACAATAATTCGAAAAGTTGTCCTTACAGAAGATGTCCTATTACCGCCAAATTCAGAAAGCATTATACAAGCAAAGTTTGAAGACTCAGAAGAAGGTGAAATTGTTTTAGTCGAACCAGTTGAAAATAGTCCGTTATACGCTAAAGGAATTTTACCGGCCAGAACTCTGACGCAAGCCAAAAGAGACATGGTATTTGTCCGAATGATGAACCTAAAGGATTACCCTCAACAAGTCAAACAAGGTGACATAGTTGGTACCTGTCAACCTGCTAACATGATAGTTACCTCCACCTTAACTGCACCTGCAGGAATCCCAACAAGTAAATTACCTGATGCTCTGCAAGACCTGGTGATTTCATCAAAATCCTTGTTAGATCCAGTCCAGGTATCTATGTTAGAAGCACTTTTAAAAAGAAATCAAGATGTTTTCTCCGTATCTGAAAATGATTTGGGAAAAACCAGCGTAGTTCAACATCGGATAAACACCGGAGACGCCTCGCCAATCAAACAACCACCAAGGCGAATTCCTTTAGCCAAGAGAGACGAAGTCGAAAAGTTATTAGGAGACATGCAAAAACAAGGCATTATAGAGCCATCTCAGAGTCCATGGTCATCTCCAGTAGTCCTAGTCAAGAAGAAAGATGGTTCCACCAGATTTTGTGTTGACTTCAGAAGACTGAATGATGTCACGAAGAAAGACAGTTTTCCACTACCAAGAATAGACGATACCCTAGATACACTCACCGGATCAAAATGGTTTTCGACATTAGATCTAAAAAGTGGCTATTGGCAAGTAGAACTGCATCCGGAAGACAAGGAAAAATCTGCTTTTTCAACTGGAAACGGACTGTGGCAGTTTAATGTTATGCCATTTGGTTTATGCAATGCCCCCGCTACTTTTGAACGTTTGATGGAGTTGACATTACGGGGACTAACTTGGAAAACCTGCTTAGTATATCTAGATGACATAATAATTCTTGGAAAAACATTTGACGACCACTTGAAAAATGTTGAAGAGGTTTTTCAAAAGCTTAGATCCGCCCAGCTGAAGCTTAGCCCAAAGAAATGTCACCTGTTCCAGAAAGAAGTCAAGTACCTGGGGCATATAATTACAGAAGAAGGAGTAAAAACTGATCCAGAGAAGACTGAAGCTATCCAGAACTGGCCTGTACCAAAGAACAAGCATGAAATTAGAAGTTTTCTGGGACTGTGTACCTATTACAGACGGTTCATACATGGGTTTGCCGATATTGCTAGACCATTACATCGTCTTACGGAAAACAATAACAGCTATGAATGGACTGAAGATTGTCAAGCAGCTTTTATACACCTAAAGAAAGCCCTGTGCAATCCCCCGGTGTTATCATATCCACAACCAAATCAAACATTTATTGTGGACACTGATGCGAGCAACACTGCTATTGGTGGAATTTTGTCACAGATGCAAGATGGCCAAGAAAAAGTAATAGCCTATTTTAGCAAAGTCCTTTCCAAACCTGAACGAAATTATTGTGTCACCAGAAAAGAACTTTTGGCTATTGTTAAATCCCTAGAGCATTTTCATAAATACCTGTATGGCCAGAAATTCCACCTAAGAACGGACCATGCATCACTTAAATGGTTGCTTCAGTTCAAGAACCCTGAAGGTCAGATAGCACGATGGCTACAACGCATTCAAGAATATGATTTCAAAATTGAACATCGAAGGGGACTGAACCATAAGAATGCTGACGCTTTATCAAGACGACCTTGCCCGGATGATTGTAAACACTGCAGCAGACGAGAAGAACATGAAGATCCTGATGAATTTCACTGCCGAAGAACACGTCTCCAGTGCTCTCAAGAATGGGATCCTAAGATCTTGGCCAAAGAACAACTAGAAGATCCCGATCTTGGAGACATTATCAAACTTAAGAGAGAAAATTTGGAAAGACCGCCATATCAGAAAATAGCCTCCAAGTCTCCAAGACATAAGGGGTACTGGGCCATATGGGACTCTTTGATTATTAAAGATGGCCTATTACAAAGGGTCTGGGAAAGTTCTGACGGCAAAACCCATAAACATCAGATAATCCTACCAACCAAAAGGATCCCTGAAGTATTGCAAGCCTTGCATAATGGTGTAGGAGGTGGCCATTTCGGAGTTATGAAGACTCTTGAAAAGGTTCGAGAAAGGTTCTACTGGCTGGGAAGCCGTGCAGACGTAAAAGACTGGTGCAGAAGGTGTAAGGACTGCGCTTCCAGCAAGGGGCCCAAAACACGAAGCCATGGCAAGATGAAGCAATACAATGTAGGGGCACCTTTTGAAAGAATTGCCATAGACATAGCAGGGCCATTTCCAGTTAGTAAATCAGGGAATCGCTATATCTTGGTAGCGATGGATTACTTCAGTAAATGGCCAGAAGTCTACCCAATCCCAAATCAAGAAGCTATAACTGTTGCCGATGTATTATTTCAACAATGGATTTGTCGCTATGGAGTTCCTAGAGAAATACATTCCGATCAAGGCAGAAACTTTGAGTCCGATCTTTTCAAGAACCTTTGTAATCTCCTGGGAATCCATAAAACAAGAACAACACCTCTTCATCCCCAGTCCGATGGCATGGTAGAGCGGTTTAACAGAACACTTGATAACTACCTGAAAATTAAAGTAAATGACCAACAAAGTGACTGGGATAACTGTATACAGCCGTTTTTATTAGCATACCGCTCCGCAATTCACGAAACTACTGGCGAAACACCTGCTAAAATTATTTTCGGAGCGGAAATATGCCTTCCAGTTGACTTGCTTACAGGACGACCTTCCACCAATGAAGAACCAGCAGAAGACTATGTAAGTCAACTAAGTAAACAGCTACAGAGGATACATGAAGAGGTGCGTACCAAGTTACAAAAAGGAAGTGACCGTATGAAATCCCGCTATGACTTGAAAGCTAACCATCGGGGATTTGTCGTCGGTGAAAAAGTTTGGTTATACAATCCAAGAAGAACCAAGGGGCGTTCACCGAAACTACAGAAGTCATGGGAGGGACCATATAAAGTGGTGACACGGCTTAATGATCTGGTGTACCGTATACAGAAGAGTCCACAGGCAAAGATGAAAGTAGTACATCTAGAAAGGCTAAGCCGTTATCAAGACAGTGAAGATACTTGATCGAGACGATCAAAACTTGGAAGGGGGCAATGTTACAGACTTTCAAAAATGTGTTTAGGTTATAGAATTTTATAGAGTTAGGATCATTTAATTTAGTTTGTTAATTTATTTAAATAATTTACCTTAATTTTTCCAAGTTCTTTCATCACTTTCGAAGGTTTCCGAAAACGCCCGAATTATCTATTAATAACTTTTATGCCATCATGTACTATGGAATTTTCACGATATTTCTCGAATATTCTAGATCATTCTTTACTCTTCCACCATACTATAAAAGGGCGACGGGAAACTTCGGATCAGTTAGTACCGATTCGACTTTTGTGCTGTAAACTTCGAGACAGTGACAATTTAAGATTTTGCCGTTATTGTAACCATAGTTACGTTACATTGTTAATAAAGGTATAAAAACGAAGGCACGTGTTTTTATACGAGGTGATTTGGAACAATATATATATATGATTGCCCCACACGCTTAGGTCTCAGGTCTACCTTAATAAAAACTGTACAGGTCTACCGTAGGTAGACCGTGGGTACACCTGAGCGTCTGTGGGCAGCGTTAGGAAAAAATTACAATTTTGGATTGGTAACTACTCAGTGGCGGCGATGGCCTTTTATTTAAGTTGGGCGCTACCAGGCAGAAAAATTTAAAGGGTGGGCAATAAAATGTGCATACGCAATGTTTTAATTAAACAGATATATCGTCTTTACTTTTACAAGTGCCGTACCTCAAAAAAATCTTGTTGTAGTTAGGACCAAAAATTTTTAAGCTATGCAAAACGGCACATAAAACCACAAAATGAATAAAAAATTCTATAAAATTTATTGATATGATTGGTTTAAATAAATACAAATAATAGTTAAAAAAATACACATCATAATAAATAGGCAGACATGTCTAATAAATTTCGTTAGACGATGAAAAACTCGTTAAAACAGAAAGTGTGGATCGAACGACTGTTATTTTGTCTAATTATTTACAAGTTTTGATAACTACTTGTTTTTTTAAACTTAAGTTTTTTTAAATGTGATATATATAAGTTTGTAAGTAAACGTTTGTTAAACAGTTTCATTGTCTATTATTTCAAAATGTGGAAAATAATCGCTTTTGCCGCCATAACTTTTGCTTCTGTTAGTCTAACAGGTAAACCTTATTTAAGTTTAAAATTTAAAATTATAAAATTGAAGAGCAAAAAATTTAAATGAAAATTCCACACCACTGTTTTTTGACCAATCAAATGTGTAGTTTTGGTTGCATTACCATGATAACACAAGTATTTATCGGGAATTTTTTTCTCCTACCTGGGGTACCCTGGAGCGAATTATAGTGGAAATTTTTTGACAAATTCATTAAATTTGTTTTAACGTCTTGTCTGTCATTCATATTCATAATTAAAGAAAATGGTATGGTTCCGTCACACTATACGGAACACGACAAGAAAGGGCCTCTCAAATAATACATTTCACGAAAAAAAATGCGGGTTTTTCTTTTTTGTATTAAAAAAATAAGTTTAAAAGTCGCAAAATTCATACAGTGTTGCCATACAGGTATATTAGTCCTAAATACAAATAAAAGATATGTTAAGATAGACCTATCAAAACCTAGTAGAACTTGCTAAAACTAAGCATAACTTAGCAGAAGTAACAAAAACTAGCGTTGACTCAGAGTTTCTTTATTGACTAACAAAAACTAACCTGTTCACCTAACCCCA
Source organism: Listronotus bonariensis (assembly GCA_014170235.1). Taxonomy (NCBI): domain Eukaryota; kingdom Metazoa; phylum Arthropoda; class Insecta; order Coleoptera; family Curculionidae; genus Listronotus; species Listronotus bonariensis. The sequence continues at coordinate 43,336 of JACEGR010007714.1, forward strand.
ACACAAATTTAAAACGACACTAAGTTGATGTATCTTATAAAAATAAACAACTTGGCAACACCGGTTTTCCAAATACTCCTAACCCTAATCACGACGGTAAACTAAACCATGCATTTTCGTGTGATTTTCGTATTTAAACAATTTTGTATGTCTTTATTAAAAGTTTTTTGCAATTTTCCGCCTTTTATTTGATTTGTTAGACCGTGTTTTACCATAAAGATAAATAAAACATGCAAAATTTTTAAGTTATAGTGTTTCCGTATAGTGTGACGTAACCAATGGTATTTTTACCAGTTGTAGTATTTCAGATATAACATAATATAAAATAATGTAAGGTTTTAAGACCCTAAATGACAATTTTATACAACTACAGTTAGTAAAATAATATCATAAGACTGAAGTACTAGACATATGTAAGTGAAGAGCAAACGAAAGCAAGGTATGGGTCTAAAAAATTAAAATAAACTATTTTTACCAACTGTAGTAATATAAGGTATATATAATATAAAAGAATAAACAATGATAGGCTCTAAAATTATATATATTTGCAACTACAATTGGTAAAGTGTAAAATATTTATTTTATAGTAAAATTTTAAAGCTCGTGTCAAAGTTACAAATATTAATTCAAAAGAATATTTTTTAATACAAACTTGGTGTGAAATTTTCTTACCGAATACCACACGTGTTTAATTTTATTCCGGGAAATTTTTTCTCGGCCACGAATATTTTAAGAAAAATTCTCCCTCTCTTGCGGTCGGGATAATAAGCTCATAGATTTTTTAAAAGTTGGACGATTTTCCGATATAGGACGCAAATTTAAGAAAAGAAAAAATTAAAACTTAAATACCTAATTTTTTTTCCGCTGATATTTTTTTCCAAATACCTTTTCTCCCCGGAACAAAAAGACAGAATTCAAACCTAGGCACAACATTAACTTTTTGATTCACTAGAAAAAGTCTTGATTCGGCATTGAAAAAATAATATAGAGAGTGTTTCCCAATTGCAATAAAAAAATGGGCTTATTTTTGAGCTAATTCTAAGAAAAAAGTTTATACAGGGTGTCCGGAAAGCTAAGGGTAAAAATGATAAATGTGATAGAGTGAGCCAAAATAATGTTAGTACTTCATAAAAAAAGTTTTATCGCGCTTCGTTAGGGAGATATTGACCTTCAAAGTTGGTATATAAAAAAACTTATTCTAATTATAACTTTTGAACTGTTGCCACAGTATTAGTAATATTTGGGCTACTAAATAACATTATAACAATGCTTCTTTAGTATAGGTAAATGTATGTATTTTTAATACTGGTGACAAATATGACATTTTGCTTTGACCGCTTAATTTCTTCATCATTTTTGTTCAAAATAGGTATACTTTATTTAAATCGATATCTCGGACCGTTATTCATAAAATCGTATTTTAGGTCCAGACATACCAGCATGTTGTAATAAAAAAAAAACATTTTTTTCAGAAAATTTTCAAAATATGGTAAAATTCTTAAAAAGAGTTTTTTACTGTATCATAAAATTTAAGGAGCTCACATACATCGTTTTATACAGGGTGTTCAATTGAAAACTTTCCACTCAAGTTATCTTTGAAACGAGACAGATTTGAGAAAATCGCCGAAACACGTCAAGATATTTATTGAGGGGAAACGTTTTTTACAAAAATTGGACGGCGCCCCTTTAACCCCTTAACCACCAGGGCCACCACCCCAAAATTCTTAAATGAGAAGGCGGGTCGAGTGATACATCATTTTAAAGCTCCTGACGAGTACTTTATAACCCTAGAATATGAAGTCAATATCTTTACCTATTACAAAATGACGGTACTTTAAAAATTACCTAAATACCTGATTTGGATGGTCATATTTCCGAAACTAGTAAAGTTAGATGTACTTAATGTGGTATTTTCTTAAAGCTCATTTAATGATCTTTTTAATGGTAAAATAATATACAGGGTTCTTAAATAAAAAAATATGTACTTTTTCTTCTACCCTGTATATTACTACCAGTATCACCATTAAAAAGACCTTTAAAAGAGCTTTTAAAAAACACCACATTAGGTATATCTAACTTTATTAGTTTCGAAAATATGGCCATCCAAATCAGGTATTTAGGTAATTTTTAAAGTACCGCCATTTTGTAATAGCTGAAGATATTGACTTCATATTCTAGGGTTATAAAGTACTTGTCAGGAGCTTTAAATGAT
>JACEGR010007715.1:0-45522 GCA_014170235.1 Listronotus bonariensis
TTTTTATCTTTGGACAATCCACGAAGGCTGAAAGCCTAAATACTAACGTACCGTGGGTGTCTTAAGCAGGGTAAGAGGAAGTTTGTTAACACGGGACTTAAAAACTTGAAGATTTGTGGGGAAGGAAAGACCTCCGCTGGCAGCAGGTTTCATGGTCTAGAAACTCTAGGGATAAAAGAACGAACGAAATGGGAAGTTCGGGGCCCGTCCAATTGAACTGTATAGGGATGCATACGCGCGGCACCACGAGTTTCTCTGTTGGGAGCTGCAAGAGGAGGGACTATACTGGATAATTCGTCGGAGCAGAAGCCGTAAAAGTATCTCATAGAAGAGCTGATAGATCTCCCACAGCTCGACGATGGGCAAGAGAAGGAAGTCTTTGAGTAAGTAAAGGATCATTAATAAGACGAACAGCCCTTCTTTGAATGGCATCAAGAATGCTGAGGGTTGTAGGGGGATGCCATTCCTGGCGAGACATGAGAACAATATTCCAGAGAGGGTCGAATTTGGGACACATCACCTCTTAAAATAACAGACGTTTTTTGGCCTCCTATGGCTATCGTTATTAAACATAACGATTACGGCAGCAGTTTAAGTACAGAGATTTTGCAGCCTCTTTAAGAAATTTATCTTGCGTCTGCGCTTTCGACACATAACCTTATTTGTGCCTGTGGTTCACCGATTTTAAAGTTAACGAAAAATCAGTATTTACTTTATTCTTCATAAGATATAAATTGATATTTAAATATATGCAAACACTTCTGTTGATTTCGTTTTTTAAAGTAGATGCGTAACAATACAGTATAAGCAAAACACAAAAGTAAGGTTAGAGTTTGGTAGTAGAATAAAAAGCAAGTGTGCAGATTGTAACATCTAAATTAATTACTGATTTAGAATATCCGGTAAAAGTGCAAGTCCGTTTTAATTTCTTAACACTATTTGATTTTTATTACTGCTATAGATTTTTCGCCAATCAGAGCCTGTGTATAAACGTGATATCTTAATTAATACGGTATTAAGTACTTTAACCTTTAAATAATTGATATTAAAAATTTCTACAACTGGCAACCACGCAGTTTAACAATAACGATAACGATAACGATAAGCTCTTCGGTATTCATCCGTAATTAAAGGAGTCCGGTATGGTTAATAACGATAACGGATCACGTTTGCGTTACTGCGCAGTCTCAGAATAACGTTAACCACAACGGAATTGCAAAATAAGCGGGTTCTGGCGTCTTGTTAAGATTTTATTTTGATGCATAAAAATGATTTCAACCGAGTGCCAATGAACCTTTGTTGTATTGTAAGTAACTTAATATTAAATATTTCATTATTTTATTTCTTTTAAAGCAATAATAACTTTTATTATATTATTGAAGAGCAGAATTGTTCTTCATAATGTATAAAAAGTTTTAATTTTCTTAAAATATTAAATAAACTTTTAAATTTTATTCTGAGAAAAGCCAAATAATATTTTGTTTAAATTTAATCTCCCAGAAAACAAATAAAACATAAAATACTTTATTATATGGCTAAACATTTTTACTATTCTTTTATCTGGTTAAGATACCTAATAGGTGTATCTTTTACCAGTTAATTTTTTCAAAAGTAATGTCAAACTCTAAAATGTCCATCAGACATTTCATTTTTAATTTTTTTTTCAGTTTTCTAACAAGTTTATAAGTTTTTAGGTAAACTGTTTACCAGATTTTTGGTAAACTATTTACCACATTTTTGAGACGCAAACATTGGCCCAGTTCTCGTCTGGCGTCTTGTTAAGATTTTATTTTGATGCATAAAAATGATTTCAACCGAGTGCCAATGAACCTTTGTTGTATTGTAAGTAACTTAATATTAAATATTTCATTATTTTATTTCTTTTAAAGCAATAATAACTTTTATTATATTATTGAAGAGCAGAATTGTTCTTCATAATGTATAAAAAGTTTTAATTTTCTTAAAATATTAAATAAACTTTTAAATTTTATTCTGGAGAAAAGCCAAATAATATTTTGTTTAAATTTAATCTCCCAGAAAACAAATAAAACATAAAATACTTTATTATATGGCTAAACATTTTTACTATTCTTTTTATCTGGTTAAGATACCTAATAGGTGTATCTTTTACCAGTTAATTTTTTCAAAAGTAATGTCAAACTCTAAAATGTCCATCAGACATTTCATTTTTAATTTTTTTCAGTTTTCTAACAAGTTTATAAGTTTTTAGGTAAACTGTTTACCAGATTTTTGGTAAACTATTTACCACATTTTTGAGACGCAAACATTGGCCCAGTTCTCGTCTGGCGTCTTGTTAAGATTTTATTTTGATGCATAAAAATGATTTCAACCGAGTGCCAATGAACCTTTGTTGTATTGTAAGTAACTTAATATTAAATATTTCATTATTTTATTTCTTTTAAAGCAATAATAACTTTTATTATATTATTGAAGAGCAGAATTGTTCTTCATAATGTATAAAAAGTTTTAATTTTCTTAAAATATTAAATAAACTTTTAAATTTTATTCTGGAGAAAAGCCAAATAATATTTTGTTTAAATTTAATCTCCCAGAAAACAAATAAAACATAAAATACTTTATTATATGGCTAAACATTTTTACTATTCTTTTATCTGGTTAAGATACCTAATAGGTGTATCTTTTACCAGTTAATTTTTTCAAAAGTAATGTCAAACTCTAAAATGTCCATCAGACATTTCATTTTTAATTTTTTTTCAGTTTTCTAACAAGTTTATAAGTTTTTAGGTAAACTGTTTACCAGATTTTTGGTAAACTATTTACCACATTTTTGAGACGCAAACATTGGCCCAGTTCTCGTCTGGCGTCTTGTTAAGATTTTATTTTGATGCATAAAAATGATTTCAACCGAGTGCCAATGAACCTTTGTTGTATTGTAAGTAACTTAATATTAAATATTTCATTATTTTATTTCTTTTAAAGCAATAATAACTTTTATTATATTATTGAAGAGCAGAATTGTTCTTCATAATGTATAAAAAGTTTTAATTTTCTTAAAATATTAAATAAACTTTTAAATTTTATTCTGAGAAAAGCCAAATAATATTTTGTTTAAATTTAATCTCCCAGAAAACAAATAAAACATAAAATACTTTATTATATGGCTAAACATTTTTACTATTCTTTTTATCTGGTTAAGATACCTAATAGGTGTATCTTTACCAGTTAATTTTTTCAAAAGTAATGTCAAACTCTAAAATGTCCATCAGACATTTCATTTTTAATTTTTTTCAGTTTTCTAACAAGTTTATAAGTTTTTAGGTAAACTGTTTACCAGATTTTTGGCAAACTATTTACCACATTTTTGAGACGCAAACATTGGCCCAGTTCTCGTCTGGCGTCTTGTTAAGATTTTATTTTGGTGCATAAAAATGATTTCAACCGAGTGCCAATGAACTTTTGTTGTATTGTAAGTAACTTAATATTAAATATTTCATTATTTTATTTCTTTTAAAGCAATAATAACTTTTATTATATTATTGAAGAGCAGAATTGTTCTTCGTATGTAGGTAATTTGATTAAAATTGATGAAAACACAAGTTTTATATGGATCTTTGTTTGAATACCCTATGAAATTTTTTATCATTTTAAATTGTACTTCTCCGAATGTAAAAGCCTGTAAAAATTTAAAATACACTGCTGTAGTACTAGAGACTCGACATTTCAACGAAATGGCCAGAATTCCGCATTGAACCTTTTAGTGCTGCACAACGCGTATAAATTTACCGGTTTTATAACTACAAAATATAATATTGATTTCCTTCGCCAAATCCGCCATCTCGTAAGAGAAAAGGCCATGGTGCAAGCAAGTGTTCTTTTTCGTAACGATTTTTTAAAAACATATTTGTTTTAGCTTGACCTTGTTAAACAATCCATTATTGCTGGAATTCTTCCGTAAAACCGTACAGCTTTATGTAAAAAGATGGTAGACACAGTACTGAAACTTACTGTAAATATGTACAGGGAGCTGTTCCGAACATGATTCTGACGGCTATTCTTAAAATCGAACGAACAGATCCAGCTGGGCCGCAGATAGGACATACGCCACGCGTGGACCTGTCCCTCCGAATTGCGCAAATATGGCCTATCAGAACGCCGGCTGGCTTTGCGTAAAGAATAGTTCACATACTTACGAAACGCGACGTGCAAATTGTGGACACCCTAAAAATCAAAAATAAAATACTGTCATTGCAATGAAAAACAGGGTTACACACGTCAGTGATGGTAGTTTTATCAAGCATAATTTGAGAAACCTATTCGACATTTTCGTTAACAATGGCTATCAAAACATATCTTAAAAAAACTAATTTATAATTCAAACTTTTATGATGGTCCAACAGAGGAGCCTTATGAAGAACAAATAAAATTTAAGAAACTTCCCTTTATAAACAACTTAACCCACTCAATTGTATCTCTCTTTAAGGACTTTAAACACATAAAAATTGCAAAGTACAATTTGTTAAAAAACGATAACCTATTTTCTAAAGTTAAAAGATAAAACTCCTCATTTGTACAGTACTAATGTTATTTATCAGATTTCTTGTTTGGAGTGTCAGGGCTGTTATATAGGTCAAACATCGCAGTGGCTCAAACAGCGAATTACACAGCACAAGAAGTGATTGTCGCCTAGGCAAAAATACATCCGCTGCTGTCGATCACCATTTAAAAACTAATCATAATTTTGATTATGATAATGTTAAGATTTTAGATAACCAAAGTAACTACAAGAGTAGATTATTCCTTGAAATGTGCCACATTAGGAAAAACAAACATTCTATCAACTACAAATCGGATACTAGTCAACTTAGTAATATTTATTCTTATATTTTGAATTGCATGTAACTGTCCCACACTGTATATGGTTGGTTAGTATAGTGTTAAATGTGTTTTTTATTTTGTTTTAAAAAGGATAAGTATTTGCAGTTTTTTTAATGTTTTTATCATTCAGGAATGTATATTTATATTACAAGATATTTTATTTTAATTTACATTACCATGTTGAGCGTGTTGTTGGTTTTAAGTGTTGTGGAATAACTCTATTTCTGTGAGTAAAGTTTTTATTTTTGTATTTTTTTTAGTCAGTATTTATGCATTCTTTTTAATGTCTTTTAAAATTTTTAACTATAACTTTATTATGTATATTGTTTTTAATGTGTCCTTTTCTTTGTCATTGTTTGTAGTTTACTTCTCCTGAGGAAGCTATTGAGGCAATGGCGAGAAATATAGAGGTATTTAAGAAAAGGAGTTTCTTTTAATTAATCCACAGACCGCAAACCCGATAAATTTCCCCAATAATTTTGTATCGTACGGTCGAAAATCTAAGATGCTTCGCTTTCAAGATACAGGGTGTCAAAGTTTTATTTTTTATTTATGTTTTTTCTGCATAATTTCCTAAATAATGCCGATTTCCGAACGAAAATTGGTACCTGGGGGTTTTTTGACATGAGAAATTTGAATTTGTTCTTAATTTAGCTCTTACTTGTAGAGGGCGCTAGCCACATGTATATTCTCACTTTCAAAGGCTCATGACTTTTGTACAACCCTGTATTTACATTTTTGTTAAAAGAAATGGATTCCTTAGTCATTTTTACGTAAAAAGGTACTCTTATTAGATGACGCTAGGAGCAACCGTTTTCGAAATATTTTAGTTTAAAATAATCGATGCATACGCTTAGTAATAAATATGCTAAGTAAAGACCGCCGAAAATGACGGTTTTATCAAGTAGCCTAGTCAATGCATTTTGTTTGTGTTGTCATGTAAAAATTCAGACATAATACAATTTTGACGTACTTTGACGTACAGTTGAGTAGTAGGTAATAAATATTAGTGAGTTTTTTTAAAATGGTAAATTTTACCAATGCTGAGTATGCTGACATGCATTTTACATACGGACTTGCTAATGGAAATGCTTATGAAGCTAAACGTTTGTATCAGGAGCGTTATCCGAATCGCATAGTTCCAACTCCAAAACTTTTTCAAGAATCCACGGTCGGTTAAGAGAAACAGGAACATTTGAGAAAGCTAGTCACCTGTCAGGTGCAGTTCGAACGGTAAGAACCCCAGATATCGAAGATGCAGTCCTTAATATGGTAGAAGAACAGCCGGATACAAGCACCAGGAAAGTAGCGTTTACGTTAAATATTTCTCATTTTCTGGTATGGAAAATTTTAGTGGATAATTTATTATATCCCTATCATGTTCAAAGAGTTCAGGCACTGCTACCTCGTGACTTTCCCTTACGTATAAATTTCTGTCGTTGGTTTCTCCAATGCCTTATTCAAAACCCTTTGTTTCAAAACCTTATCCTGTTTACCGACGAAGCAAATTTCTCACGTAACGCTATACGTAATTTTCATAATAATCATATGTGGTCAAATGAAAACCCACATGCAATACAGGAATCACATTTTCAAGAACAGTTCTCTGTTAACGTGTGGGCAGGAATCCTGGGAGATAATTTGATAGGTCCATTTTTCCCTTCCGGGAAGATTAAATGGCGAGATATATCGTCGTTTTCTTGAAGAGAATTTGCCTATTTTACTGAAAAATGTGCCACTTAGACTAAGGAATGAGATGTGGTTTATGCATGATGGTGCCCTGCACATTTTAGCATCCAAGCGCGAGAGTTTTTAAATCAAAATTTCAATAATCGTTGGATAGGTAGGGGAGGGACTCAACCATGGCCTCCTAGGGTCGCCAAGACTGTTAGTTTACCAAACACCTATTCAAAATGAAGAAGAACTGAGAAATCGAATAATGGACTCTTGTAGAACACGATTGAAGGTGCTCCAGGAACTTTCCAGAAGGGTACGCGGTATCAGCTATGAGGGGAAGAAGGTGGATGCGTGCTCACGGGCAGGCGAGGCGAGTTTCCCAACGTTTGTTGCTGATTTTGATCTGGCTTCTTTTTCATCCTGTTTTTATTTAGTGTTCGTCTGTTTTTTTTTTTTTTTAATATTTCATGTTGATTAAAAAAAAGTTAATTTATCATTGATTTAAAAATTGTTTTTACAACGACATCTTACAGAAAACGACTCAACTAAAATATTTTAGAAAGGAAACGTAATCATTCCATTGATTATTTTACCGCTTGAGCTTGTATTTTATTTTTAGTTTTTAATGCTTTTGTTAGATATCGTAGTTCAATTAATTTTAAAACCTAAGAAACTCAAGAAAAATCGGAAATATTTAAAATTAACTCTCTAAAAACCTCTTTGGAAAATAAAATACTAAATTTTAATATAAATATAAAAAATAATCAATAATTGTGTCTTATTATTTAAATAATAAAACAATATATATAAAAAAATAGAGAATTTTACCTCAGTGATTGTATGGAAAATAGTATGCATTAAAAAAATATTTAAAATAAATAGTAAGAATCTTTGGCAAACATTTTTCTTTCTTCCGTGTTTTTTTTGTTGGGTACACGCCTATCTACTTAGTCTACCTAGAAAGAATGAGGCCGCTTCGGCCCTGGTCCCGGGGTATAGCGAGCTGACCCCTGTTTATCCCTATTGACCTCTATGAACTGGCCGGCCGCCTGAAACAAAATAAAGAAAAAACCCCCAAAAAATCCAGAAAATTCTAATTAAGAAACGACGTTTTGGTTTTAAATCTGCCGCCGTTGTTACAAGGTGTGTCAAAAAATTTTAGGTTATTTTTAAAATTAAATATGGCCTTGACCTAATTCTTTTTGGCAACCCTATGGCGATACCTTTGTTAAAATACTATCTCTAATATGAAACGATTTTTATCCGGTAAACAGATGGGTGAAGGTCGCGTCCTATTCGGATCTCGTACTATTTTTATTTTATTTATTTAGCTACATTAAATAATAAATTATATAAAAAGTCATGACATTTTTCTATGTGTTCAAAAACATGTTTTTCCTACGACCACTTGTGAAAATAGCAAATAGCACACTGATTTCATGCATAGAAAATGCGTTATATCACACTAGTGTTGCAAAGTACTTTACAGCACTAGTGTTGCAAAGTACTTTACAACACTGGTGTGATACATATTATGATGTCATTCTAAAAACTGCTATTGGTTTTGCAAGTGACATATTTATTGTAGTGACAGTAAAAACTTTTTATTTACCTTAAACGGTAGAACCCAAATTAGCGAAAATCATCTTATTTTATATTTATTAAAATTTACGAAAAATATAAAACATAAACAAAAATAGACATAACCACAAAAAACAACTTTCACTGACTGGCACAGTGTTGTCAGGTAAGTAGATCAAATTAAAAATCTCCCTTCTACCTTTGAGCACGTACTTTATAGAGGCAGCCTTGCCGCTTGACCGTTCGACCTAAAGCGCCAGAGAAAAAAAGCCTATAGATCAAATTCCTTCCTCTTTCTTCGTGTACTCAAACAACTAGTTAAATCTTTTTTTTAATCCCTAATTAAACCTAAGGCTAATACACACTTTATGAATCCACTTTCTTTATCCATTCATAAATAGAATCAGACCCTTCCGACGTTGCCAAATGCTTTCCATATTTTGCATGGTAACTGACGTTTGGTAGTCGTTTTTCCTTACTTTTAGGACTTTAGGTTATGCATTTACAATTTTCATATTTTTTATATTTTTCTTAAAAATATGAGGAAAACTGTTATTTTTACTTAATTTTATATGTGATGTTCAGTTTCATTAACTCGTTTTACCAATTTTACCCCACCCAGCACCCCTTTTCACTCCCCGGTCCCGTAAGTTTATTTACTGATATTTTTTAAAAACGGAATATTTTGATATGCACCACTTACGTTTTATTTAGAAGAGTGTCTAAAATATGTAAGAATCGATAATTTTTAAAAAACACTTATAATAGCAGAAAACCGTATTAAACTATTAGCGTTATTACCTAACAAACCATACAATTTTTATTAAGTGAGGGCCTTTTTAAATTCCAAAATGATAAAAGTTATATAATGCTTCTAGGTAGGTGATTTTCGATGTAAAAATATTGTCAAAACAGTATAATATAGCAGTGAGGAAAAGTATATATCACACTAGTGTTGCAAAGTAAATATCACCCTAGTGTTGCAAAGTTCTCAATTGTTTTTTATTTTTCTGAACAGACAAACTTTAATTTATTTATTTTTTGGTGAATAATTTGTGGTCGTAGGAAAAATAGTGTACAGTACTCGTGTGAAAATGACTTTCTTACACTCGTGGGTTTGTCGCACTCGGCTAACGCCTCGTGCTACAATATTCCCACTCGTGTGAAATTAGTCATTTTCCACACTTGTAATGTAATATGCTATAACAATTAAGTTGATTTAACTGTTGTTTAACGATTTAATTAAAATATTATCGCCTGTCCCTTTAAATGTGCTCAATAAAAAAGTAAGAATATATGAACTTATAAAAAAGATTTTTAATAAACTGGATATTAACAGCAGAATACCAAAAAGGAAAAAAAAATAATTTTTGGCAGGCCATGCTTACAGTTTATATCACATACCAAATTACTAAAAGATTGTCAACTTATCTTAACTTATATGTATATGATATACTTTTAGTTTCTATTTTCTAGTTGAATGAACTAAAATTATTAACGTAATATAATGCTTGACTTCTTATAATCGTTAGAGCTTCAAATATTATTTTATTTGTTTGACAACTTTACGTTTCTATTCTCATATGAAATAATATTTTAAAAATTTTGAAGCTACACAAATTGTAACTGAACACACTATAATTAAAAGATTACACTATAGTTTTATAAAACTTTAATATTGCTTTTTTTAAATGATTAATTTAATAAATGCTTAGGTTTTTTCCTTTTTACTTACTTCTTTGCAGTTTTGTCATTAGGCTTTAGAGTAGCCCTATTCAAATTATATAAATTTTTTATCATATTATTAATACTTCTAAACACCCAGTATAAAATAGCATAAATTTAATGAGGGTCAGTTATTAAAAAAATAAAATAAAACAATCTTAAAACAAAACAAAAGAAAAAACACAATATGTAATAATTTCAAGGTTCAAATCTGCAAGTTAAGCAAGTTCCAAGTTAAGATATTCATTATAAACGAACCTACGGGGTCAAGAGTGTTTAGATATAAAAATAAATAACTTCAAATTTTATATTTAAACCTAAGACGACCTAGGAAAAGAGTAAGAAATAGACTCCAATATATGTGTGTGAAAGTGTGTGAAAATAAGTAAAATAAATAGAAAAATGAGTTTTTAAAACTTGTGCCGATTTGTTGAAAAACTAAACATTTTTAATGGTAAAGAGAGTCGTATATGTATTTATTAGTAAAATTTTGCACCAATGGAACTTCGTATGAAACACCATGAACATAATATAAGTTTTAGAGTGTTAGACTTTAAAACGGATCTATTCGAATCTGATACTATTAAACCGTTTTCGACGTAGACGCTTACTCAGAAAATACACAAGTCGTCGGATTTCTTATTGAGCATGTAAACGACAGTCATCTGTGTGAACGTAAATGGCGATTTTAAAGTTCTTAATACAAAAGTGCAGCTTTTCGAGTTTTAGAACTAATATAGTTTATGATCTGACTCGATACAAATGTTCCTTATTCGCTTTCAGAATTTACTGTAATATAATAGTGGATTGCAAATAGAGCTGTACAAAAACTGGTCAAGAAGCTATGCTTTGGTTCTGTACCAAAAATTTCAACCTGAAGGTAGTGAATAGTTGTGATGGATGTCAAATTTACTTTTATGTTTTACCCATCTATTATTGATCTGTAATACCTAGAAACGGAATATGTTATGGTAGCAATAATACCTGCTATCACACCTAGGCATTATAAGCGGGCATTATGATAATGCCCGCTTATAATGCCCTAATGCGCTAATATGGAAATTTTATTGCTTATCCAATTTTATTTCTCTCACAATAAAGATCAAGTTTATACAAAAATAATTTTTCTTAAACAATACTAAAAATTAAACTTTATTTCAAAATAAAAATTACAAATTTGAATAAAGATCAAGTTTATACAAACATATGTATTAAAATAAAATCAATAACTTACCAGTTCCTGAAAATATGCCATTAAAACGGTTTCGGTTATTTGAAGAATTGCGTTCGCATCTTTCCAAATACCAAATATGCCATACTCCTGATCATACTGTTGCCTTGATTTAACTGGCAAAAGATTTCGGTCGCTTTTATGGCCTTTTCTCTTATATTTTGTGGAATTTCTTCCATTTTGAGCAAATCGTTAAATAAAAATGCCAACTGACTAACTGATAGAAACATCAAAGTCAAACTTAACACCAGTCATTATCTACTTACGTATACAGGTACAGGTGCAACTTATTTTTTATATTGCGAATAAATAATGTAATTAGTCATTGAAAAACTCTTTTTGGTAAAACATAAAGCATTGATATGCACCACGTGGCTTTACTGGACTATAATGCCCATCAGGTCGAAATTCAGCCCTCGGCCAGAGGCCCTCGGGCTTCGACCTTCAGGGCATTATAAGTCCTAGTAACGCCCTTTGATACGATAAATAGCTATTTTGAACCCATGGGGTTCTTAACCCATCTCGAAGGTGATATATTTTTTTACATTTTAACCACAGTGAACGATGTGAGGTACAGCAGAGATTTTAAGTTTCTCAAAAATATTCTTTGTATACATTTGGTAATTGTCTCGAAAGGTGGTGTCAACCCGATTTTACTAAATTGGTATACGGTTTTGGGGCGCTGATCACGAATCTAAAAGAAATTGTAGTCGGAAACGTTTTGTTTCTGAGATATCCATCATCAAAGTTGGAAATTGCACTAACCTTATTTTTTACTATTTTCACCTTTTTATTTGAATACAATTATTGATTTTAAGCTAAAGTAGCACATAATATTTAATTTTTACCTTTTAAAACCCTGTTTTTTTACGTACCCTTTTTTAAAAATAAAATGCATTACTTCGCTTTCAATCATTTTTAATCGTAGCAAGTTATGGTGAAGGTGGCGAACAGTGTCCCCACGGTTGCAGCGTTTTTAAAGCAATTTATTTGATAAAGGTGTAAAATACATAAAAAACGAGGGTTTTATAAAGTGAAAATTTAATATTGTGGACCACTTTAGCTTTAAATCAAGATTTGTGTGCAAAGAAGGGAATATAGTAAAAATGGAATTAGTTCCATTAAATGTTTAAGTGAGAATCACTTCCGTTTTAACCGGAAGTAAAATCAACTTTACTTTTAAATACAAAGGCCTATTTTCTTTATATTTGATATTTTAATGTCAAGGCTCTTAGGATCTCCTAAATTGCAATCTAAAATTTTAAAAATTTAAACCAATTACAATAAGCTAATTTTTAATTTTATTTTTATTTAATTTTTGACAACAGTGGCAGACTTGCCACCGAAACGTCGATTTTTAGTTCTCTTTTACCACTCGCTTTTATTAGCTTGGGTTGTAATTCATTCATATGTATCTATCTATCTGGCTGCCTATGTAACGGAATCTTTGAGCCTAATTTTAACCAACTTCCAGCTATTCGATTTCTTTGAAACTTTGCACACGTATTAAGGACCCATGACAATGCAATAATCTGCAAACAGTATCCCTTTATCTTTTTTTTAATCGCCAGGAAAAAAATTCCATTATATTATAAAAACAACACCTAGGATGCCATCTGTTGGAAAAATTTCAAACTTTGCTATTAAATGAAGAAGAAATTTTTAGTGGATTGCAAAATGTTGGCAACGGTCCAAACATTGCCTGATTGCCATCTGTTGGCAAAATTTGAAACTTTGCTACTTAATGAAGAAGAAATTTTTTAGTGAGTTGGTAATCTTTTGCAAATTTTAAAATTTGCTACCATTGTCATTTCATAGGGGGCTGGTTATTTTCTTTTGCTGCTTAATTAAATAGTATGTTCTAATTCTACTGTTATATTAAGAATTTTGTGCAATATAACGAACTAAAAAATGAAAAATAATTAATAGTTTAAAACTAAAAAACACGCTTTTATATGCAACCGAACTAAAAATTAAAAATAATTTTTCATTAAAAAATATTTTCACTTCATAGTAAAAAGCGTGGGGTGCATTTTACTATTTTTTCATAACTTTTCCATCATAGATATTGGCAAATATAATAATTATAACATTTAATATATTAAGCACCCCACGCTTTTTACTATGAAGGAAAATATTTTTTTTAATTAACTATCTGGCTGCCTACGTAACGGAATCTTTGAGCCTAATTTTAACCAACTTCCAGCTACTCGATTTCTTTGAAACTTTGCACACGTATTAAGGAAACATGACAATGCAATAATCTGCAAACAGTATCCCGTTATCTTTTTTTGGATCGCCAGGAAAAAAATTCCATTATATTATAAAATCAACACCTAGGGTTGCCATCTGTTGGCAACATTTCAAACTTTGCTATTAAATGAAGAAGAAATTTTTTAGTGGGTTGCAATATATTGGCAACGGTCCAAACATTGCCTGATTGCCATCTGTTGGCAAAATTTCAAACTTTGCTACTTAATGAAGAAGAAATTTTTAGTGAGTTGCAATCTGTTGGAAAATTTTAAAATTTGCCACTCTTGTTCATTAAAAAATTTTTTCGCCATTTTGTCAAGAGTAGCAGAAACTAAAAATGAAAATAATTAATAGTTTAAAAACTAAAAACACGCTTTTATATGCAACCGAACTAAAAATTAGAAAATAATTTTTCATTAAAAAATATTGTCATTTCATAGTAAAAGCGTGGGGTGATAAATATATTAAATGTTATAATTATTATATTTGCAAATATCTATGATGGAAAAGTTATGAAAAATAGTAAAATGCACCCCACGCTTTTTACTATGAAAATGACAATATTTTTTTAATGAAAAATTATTTTCTAATTTTTAGTTCGGTTGCATATAAAAGCGTGTTTTTTAGTTTTTTTAAACGTATTATTAAATACTGACATTTTTTGACATTATCAGAACCTTTAAATTACTTCCGGTTTAACTAAGTATCATCAACTTTCTTATTTCGGTATGAATTTTTTTTTCAATGATATATTATACAGGGTGTTTATTTTCAAGATGGCGGCCTTAGATCATTAATTGACGACATCCTATAATTTTTTTTTATCTTTTGACATCCCACGAAAGCCTATGTCTAAATACCAGAGTACCGTGGGTGTCGGGTTATTAGATGTTTAACCCATCGTTCCCCCTGTTCCGTCAACGTTGTCCAAGCACTGAAACATGCAGTTATGCATTTTACTGCACCTTTTAGACAATGTGGTAGTGCCACCATGGTCGTTATTTTTAAATAACTACTACCTAAATATGTCACCCTCGCTGGGAATCGAACTGGCGACCTCTGGCTTGGAAGATCAAAGCTCTGTCCACTGCGCCACGGGGGAGACGAATGATCGATGGCCGCCATCTTAAAAATAAACAATATGTTGTGATACGTTATTGAAAAGAGATTTTACTGTAGAATTTAAAAAATTAAATAAAATAAGGGTGTTTCCATTTAAAATGTTTGTTAAATTTTAAAATTTTCTTTATTAATTACATTAAAAACTAAAATTACGGAACCTAATTAATTTATTAAAGAAAATGAAAAATGTCACTACCTGTAAAAGTAAAATAGATATTTTTTTTATTTTTACAGCCTACTTAGCTATCAAATATATTTAAAAGATAAATAATGGCGGCACTTGAGTTTCTTTAAAAATCTTTGCTGGTCGCCATTTTGAAAAGAAACACCCTGTATAATATATCTTTAAGAAGGAAATTTTAAACAGAATACGAATATACAAAAAAGTAGGTACTTGTATTTTAAATAAGAAAGTTTATGGTACTTCCGGTTAAACCGGAAGTGATTTCGAGGGTGTGATAATGTCAAAAATTGTCATATTATGCTATAATAAAACGGTAGAATCTTAAAAACTGCAAAAAGTTTGGGGTTTGGGTAAAACAGGTGTAGTGCAGAAAGGGAAAATGCGCATTCACCATTTTAGCAAAATTGAAAATACTCAACTATCAAAAGTCTAAGTAAAAAGTCTTGATATCTAAACTTACTTAAATTTGGTAATTTTCTAGAAACCTGCGGTCACTCCGATTTTGACAAAATTTGGTATACGGGGGTTTTGGGGCGCTGATCACGAATCTGAAAGATATTTTTGGCGGAAACGTTTAGTTCTTGAGATACATATCATCAGACTTGAAATTTAATCTAATCCTATTTTTACAATATTTTCCTTCTTTGCACTCAATTCTTGATTTAAAGCTAAAGTGACACACAATATTTGATTTTCACCTTTTAAAACCCCGTTTTTGACGTATTTACATTATTTTTATATTAAATTGCATAGCTATACTTTGAATCATTTCAATCCCAGTGTGCCATGAAGCCCTATGTGTATGTTTGGTTGCCGCATTATCAAAGAAGAGCCACGCAATTTAATGCAAAAATAATGTTAAAAACGTAGAAAAACGGGGTTTTAAAAGGTGAAAATCAAATTTGGTGTGACACTTTAGCTTTAAATCAAGAACTGTGTGCAAAAAGAAGGGGAAATATAGTGCTTAGTTAAAATTTTAACTTTGATGATAAATATCTCGAGAACGAAACGTTTCCGCCAAAAAATCTTTTAGATTTGATTTCGTGATCAGCGCGCCAAAAACACCTATATACCAAATTTCATTAAAATCAGAATTGCCGCAGGTTTCTAGAAAATTACCCTAAATTTTATACACCAAATCAATCCTTCTATCTTTTAATGCAGCAAATTTATCAATTATTTCTTATAAAATGATTGAGTTTTTATCAGTTCCTGTAAAAGCTCTTTTGAATTGAAATATTGACCAAAGATGAAAGTCTATCTTGGGATATACCTAGTGTTTCTTAAGAAAGTTTTTAAACGCTTAAGACAAGAAAAACTCCGTTCCACTAACCAGAATTAATAATCAAAATCCCGAGCACTAAAAAAACACTGCGGAAAAGTGCACTCCACCTAATGGATAATGTTTATTTTATAGTCTCTAAAACAGTCAGTGTGTAAAGGCGCTAAGGCTTGCAATTTACCAAGCAATACACCTGATACTTCCACCCGCGATTCTGGCCGCCGGCAACTATAGCGTTGTCATGGCAACGGAGCGTCAAAGCGTAAACAAAACCCCGCATGAGGTGTATACTTCGGTCCGTTTTATATTTGCAATACACTTGCTGATCGCGGATTGTGATGTCGCGTTGTCAAAAGCGGAGGAAAGCGACTCGCGCCAGTGGTTAATTCATCTGCTAAATTTTCCATGGCGAATTTTACAAATAAGGAATAGAAATGGGAAAAATGAATTGAATAATAGTAATATGTTTTTTTTTATGTTTTATTATTTATTTTTGGTGAAGTGGCACTTCACTTACTACACCTGAATAGCCGCCACTGCGGTAAGTAACAACAATGAAATTCAAATTTAATCGTCTGCGGTTTGGGATGGAATAAGGTATATAGAATCACTATTTAATAACTGTTTTAGCTCGATAATTTGCAGGTGAACAAGAGAGACAGATACAGATAGCTCAACTTTAAATTTAATGATCGTAATTCAAGCTTGGCTCGGCTCCAAAACTGCATTTTAGGCAGTTAAAACGATAACTGCAACTAATTGAAGCCTCTTACTATAAATTAAAGTTTAGGTAGTTTTAGTAAAATATGTGACACAACCAACCATAAAAGACCTATGTTGGAGGCAAAAGACGATTATTTACCTTTACGATTTAAATTTATTACTAGTTTAACCAAGATTACTCCATACAGCCATTACCATTTGACATAATAGAGACATTTTGCACCACTTAAAATAGCAGACGTTTTTTGGCCTCCTTATGGTTATCGTTATTAAACATAACTATTACGGCAGCAGTTTGAGACACAGATTTTGCAGCCTCTTTTAAGAAATTTATCTTGCGTCTGCACTTTTGACACATAACCTTATTTTTGCTTGTGGTTCACCGATTTTAAAGTTAACGAAAAATCAGTATTTACTTTTATTCTTCATAAGATATAAATTCATATTTAAATATATGCAAACACTTCTGTTGATTTCGTTTTTTAAAGTAGATGCAAACAATACAGTATAAGCAAAACACAAAAAGTAAGGTTAGGTTTGGTAGTAGAATAAAAGCAAGTGTGCCAGATTGTAACATCTAAATTAATTACTGATTTAGAATATCAGTAAAGTGCAAGTCCGTTTTGATTTCTTAACACTATTTGATTTTTGTATTACTGCTATAGATTTTTCGCTAATTAAAGCCAATGTATAAATGATATTTTAATTATTACGGCATTAAAATTTTAACCTTTTAAATAATTGATATTAAAATTTCTACAATCCGGCAACCACGCAGTTTAACAATAACGATAACGATAACAATTAGCTCTTCGGTATTCGTCCGTAATTAAAGGAGTCCGGTATGGTTAATAACGATAACGGATCATGTTTGCGTTACTGCGCAGTCTCAGAATAACGTTAACCACAACGAAATTGCAAAATAAGGGTTGCAAAATGTCTCTATTGTAAGGTGGTCTTAAAAGTTTTTAGTCTAAAGAAGATTAAGGACAAAAAGTTAAACAAAAGTTTTGTTTTTTTATTTTTATATCAGCCTACAAATGTCTGAACTAGGTATCATATGTAAAAACGCCATTCGAATGCCTAATCAAAAGTTGGCCATCAGGTCACATTTTTTTCTTTAACTTTTAAAACAGAAAAAATCCATATTTTGTGATGGAGCAAAACTGATCACATATTCATGCTTATGCACCAAATTTTCCAAGGAAAATATACAGCATGTCTACTTAAGTTCGCACCATATGGAAAAGTTTTTTATTAAAAATTTTACAAAATAAAAAATATAATAAAAGTTCTGATCTAAAACCCAAAATGCAATTATCAGATATTAATTTTTTGCATTAAATTTTGCTCAGGAGAAAAGTGTTTTTATTTTTCATAATATCAAAAATTCCCATAAAAAACAGATGTTTAGGCCATTCAAATCTGAAAAGTATGTTGAATTTCCATTATATCTTCAGCTCTAAGCTATAAGCACTAAGTTTAGTGTCAAAGGTAAAATAGACACTATAGCTTCTATTTTTAGATTTGGATGGCCATATTTCCAAAACTATAAGAGATCGACATATCAAATGTGGCATTTTCTTAAAGGTTTTTAAAATATCTATTTAATGGTGATGTAATATACAGAGTGTTTTTAATGCCGTTATAATATTAAAATCCCGAGGATGGCCACAACTTAATCTTAACTGAACGTTTGACAGTAAATAACTCTTAAAAGACTGACTTAATCGAAAATTCGTAAAAAAGTTTTTTGTAGAGCGTTAAATTTTTTATCAGAACGTGCGATACGTAGATTTTCCATTTATTTTTGTCTAAGAAAAAAAAATAAAAGAAAAAAGTCCAAAAATCCCATGCTATTTAAATGGAAAAAAACCTTGATTTCGGCACGGTTAAAATCAGGAATTAAGAGCATTTTTACATTGAATATTTGTTTTCCTACGACCACTTGTGAAAATAGCAAATAGCACACTGATTTCATGCATAGAAAATGCGTTATATCACACTAGTGTTGCAAAGTACTTTACAGCACTAGTGTTGCAAAGTACTTTACAACACTGGTGTGATACATATTATGATGTCATTCTAAAAACTGCTATTGGTTTTGCAAGTGACATATTTATTGTAGTGACAGTAAAAAAACTTTTTATTTACCTTAAACGGTAGAACCCAAATTAGCGAAAATCATCTTATTTTATATTTATTAAAATTTACGAAAAAATAAAAACATAAACAAAAATAGACATAACCACAAAAACAACTTTCACTGACTGGCACAGTGTTGTCAGGTAAGTAGATCAAATTAAAAATCTCCCTTCTACCTTTGAGCACGTACTTTATAGAGGCAGCCTTGCCGCTTGACCGTTCGACCTAAAGCGCCAGAGAAAAAAGCCTATAGATCAAATTCCTTCCTCTCTTTCTTCGTGTACTCAAACAACTAGTTAAATCTTTTTTTTTTAATCCCTAATTAAACCTAAGGGTAATACACACTTTATGAATCCACTTTCTTTTATCCATTCATAAATAGAATCAGACCCTTCCGACGTTGCCAAATGCTTTCCATATTTTGCATGGTAACTGACGTTTGGTAGTCGTTTTTTCCTTACTTTTAGGACTTTAGGTTATGCATTTACAATTTTCATATTTTTTTATATTTTTTCTTAAAAATATGAGGAAAAACTGTTATTTTTACTTAATTTTATATGTGATGTTCAGTTTCATTAACTCGTTTTACCAATTTTACCCCACCCAGCACTCCTTTTCACTCCCCGGTCCCGTAAGTTTATTTACTGATATTTTTTAAAAAACGGAATATTTTGGATATGCACCACTTACGTTTTATTTAGAAGAGTGTCTAAAATATGTAAGAATCGATAATTTTTAAATAAAAACACTTATAATAGCAGAAAACCGTATTAAACTATTAGCGTTATTACCTAACAAAACCATACAATTTTTATTAAGTGAGGGCCTTTTTAAATTCCAAAATGATAAAAGTTATATAATGCTTCTAGGTAGGTGATTTTCGATGTAAAAATATTGTCAAAACAGTATAATATAGCAGTGAGGAAAATTATATATCACACTAGTGTTGCAAAGTAAATATCACCCTAGTGTTGCAAAGTTTTCAGTTGTTTTTTATTTTTCTGAACAGACAAACTTTAATTTATTTATTTTTTGGTGAATAATTTGTGGTCGTAGGAAAAATAGTGTACAGTACTCGTGTGAAAATGACTTTCTTACACTCGTGGGTTTGTCGCACTCGGCTAACGCCTCGTGCTACAATATTCCCACTCGTGTGAAATTAGTCATTTTCCACACTTGTAATGTAATATACTATTTTAGGCTATAAACTAAAAGTTCAGGGGCGATCGCTAAAAAAAATCGATTGGGGAAATAAAGTGCACCCTACAGTGCTCAGGTAAACAATCCATTCTTACTAATAACCCTTTCTGTTTGGAAACCCGATTCAGTTAATTACGTAAATCAATAGGGACTCGTTACTGTTCCTCTAAAAATAAAGTCTTTTTAATAATTAATAGATTTTTTCATGTCTTTTGATTGGAATTGAAAAATCAATTCTGTTGCGGCGCGACGTGACGGATGTGAAGTTTATTACTCGAGCAACTTCATTGTACCGCGGCGATAAGACGCATGCCAGGAAAATTCTGATTAAATGAAAACGGCGAATTGGATATTGCAATTCTCATCCGAGTTGTGGTGTTTCCACAACTAATACTTTTAAAACTGGTCATTTGTCTGTCTTTACAGTTCAAGGAAATTTTTAAATATGGAGTGACGCTCACAGAAATCCTCTATTGGTTCATTGTGTTTTTACCTCCAGCAAGATATTCATTAAATATATTTTACGTATTTATATAAAATATTAATGTATATAATATTTTGTTAAAAAAATAAATCTTACATAAAGTGTTAATTTGTTTTTATTCATAAAAAATAACGTAAATAGTTAAAACAATAATTTATTTAAAAAGCCAATAAATTTACACAAGTGTTGTTTTAAAAATTTATATTTATAACACAGGTCACACGTAAAATTAAACCGAATAAAACACAAAACAAATAAACAGCCACAACAATCACAAAACATCAGCCATATTGAAAGTCGAGAGTTTTGACATTTATAACAGCCAATAGCAAGCCGAAAAAAGAGACCTCTCATGCGCATGACGAGTAATCCCGCTGTGTTAAGTTAACCATCAAACCAGTTAAAGTTCGCAAGATATTTGGCTGATAGTATTGATTCAGACACAAAAATTTACGTAAAAAGTACGTACTGAAACAAAAAATTATAAATAAATCCACACTTTTAACCAAGCACGTGCTTTTTACCAACTTTAAGCAAGAATAAAATAAAACTTTGACGAGGCTCTTTCGGTCGCTGAACACAATCACAACTCGCAGTTGTGTGCCATTTTTAATTGGTGGGGGTAAATCAACTGTTTCTCTCCCTTGTCCATTCTCTTTGGGTCTATATAGCGTCGTATTTGTGTCATTGCTCGTATAAAAAAATGGTAATAACTCTTTGGTATACTGCTTTCAGTAGAATTTTAAAAAATACTCTGCAAAAAAGCTGACTTTAAATCCTGATCCTTTTAATTTGACAGTAATATAATTTGTTAATTTTACAAATTGTCATCGATATTTGTCGTACCCGATAAGACCTTTTTTGTTGACACCATGTCATATATGAAATATGAAAACTCGCCGACCCTGCCGGTGTGTGTGAAAACGCCCTAAGGATAAAGTTTAATGCAAACTTTTTAATTTACAAATTATACACACTAAACTAAAATATTTCTTTTTTTGTTTCAGGTAAACAAGATTTAAACAACTGGTAACTGGGTAAAAAGAAAAATTCAAGGTTTATACTCAAGGTAAATATTTTCAAGTGTAATAATTTATGAGGATAAAAATAACTGGTATCGATTTTTCCCATTTCTCCGGATCAAGAATATTTGCTAAGTATATCGATAAAGGCTTGGCTTTAATAGTCTGATTTATCTAAACTGTTTACTTGTTTTTTATATTTTTTGTTGTTTGCACAATAAATGCAAAAAATATGGTATAGTCAGAATACCGAATTACTTATAACAGAAGACAACAATGAGACGAGTAACTGGTCCTAAAAATTTGTCCATTTTATTTATCTCTTTCTGGTTTAACGCAAGTTCCAAAAGTCTTTGTGTTTCATCATGGCAGGCTATCGTAGATGGAGCAATCATCGCTTTGCCCTGGTTGCCAAGTTGTTTACAATTTCTGCATGTAAACTTTAATGTCCTTTTTTGGCTCACATCTAATTAAGAGAAAGAAAATACCATGAATCGAATATTTTTAACTTGACGTTGTCGCAGGCAGTCACGCCGAAATGTTATTCGATATTTGTGTTTGATATTTTTCAATGACCGATTTGTTTGGACAGTTTGTTTACATTTTCTGTGATTTATTGTGTGTTTCGTGGTTTTTACCTTTAATTGGACTTTGAATATTGACTTTTATTAGTGATCACAGTGTATATATTAAATTTGTGCTTTTCAACAGATAATTTAAGGTAATATTGACATGGTTATCTGTAAGAAAAAATCTTTATAAAAACCAAATAAATGACATTTTTAATTAGGTGTGTGTAATTATTAAGCTAAACCCCAATATTTTATATTAATAAGAAACAAAAACAAGTACCTAACATTAAGGGCAAAAATAGCACAGCTATATAATTTGAATTTAGCGGGCAAACGATAAAGTCGACTCACGCGCCATCTGCGTTTACCTTCCTTGAAGACAGACAAGGAAGGCCCAGCAGCTATCTCTCTCTCGGATAATTTATTTACATTTAGTTGCTCGTCTCATTCTTGTCTCTGCTTATAAGTAAATTAAGTGTGCCAAAGGGAAGTCTTGCGCGATATTGATATTTTTCATTAAATCTAAGAGTAGTAATTTGAAAGTAGTTAAAAAAATATTTGTTATTTTTTAAATTTAAAATACAGGGCTACAAATGAACCTTTAAGTAACCTTTAGTTAAAAGTGGATGAACATAAATCGCCTATTTTTATTTAATTTTTTTTTTAATTTGGCAGGATGCTGCAACGGCAACAATGCCCGAAACATACTGCTACGTGTTTATTTTAAAACGAAATAAATGCTTCTTTCAGGTTAAAACAAAAAAATAGGATCTACGTTCTACGCACTACGTGCGAGGGTCACTACTTGTATTTTGAACTTTACAACACTGAGTGTTGTAAGACGCCATCTAGCGTTTTCCCTGAAAACTTGACATTTTAACCATAATCTTATTCGGATAATCCTGATAAGTATTTACAATTAGTTAGGAATAGTGTGTCTGCAAAAAAATGACATAAATTGTGAACATTTTTTTGCCATGATTTATTACGATTTACAATGGGTTATAAAACCAGGAAGGCATCGATCAACTTACTTTCACTTTTGGTAACGAAACCCGAGAAGAAACATAACGAGAAGCGACAGCTAGGCCTCCCGCCAAAATCGTTTATCTATAGAGCATGCGCGAACCAAGGTGTCTTTCCGTCAAACATATCAGCTGTTTCCCCTTTCCACTTTAGTTAGCGAGCTTATGTGCTTCGGATGTGTTGATCGAGTTAAAATCCGTTGTTGTGTAGTGTGCTAATTTTGGAAATTAGTTTGAGAGCGTAGTTTTGAAGAAATTTTGAGATTTGTATACCTATCCTGAATATAATATATTTTCTAAACTATTATCATGTCAGGATATCATTGTGCTTACCGCAGTTGCCCATCTAAAACAAAAGAAGGAATAAGTCTTTTTTCTTTTCCCAGGGACCATTTTTGGTATGTATAAACATGATCGTCTAATACTCATATACAAGAGAATACCACATTATGTCTGAAATGAAATCAAGAAACTTTTGTTGTTATTGATTTGCATAAAGGAATAGGTGACTAAAAAAGCAAAAAAAAGCTTGGTTTATGCGGGAAAAATTAAATTTGGTTTTAGCTATTAGTTTTAACTTTAGCCTCAATATTTTCATGGGTTTATGCAGGTAGATCGTAATTTAATTTTAATCTAGAAAAATGCTCTTCAGAAATTGAAGCCTTTTGGAAATTTGATCTTGTATTTGATACTGTACTTAAAACTTAGCTTCAATAATAAATAAACGTTGAAAATTGGAATCATTTCTTCAAAGCGTCAAAATTTGAAAACCACATAACCTTACAATTTTCCTCAACTTAAGGCTTGGTTTATTCAGAAGAACTTAAATTTAGTATTAGTATTAGCTTTACCTTTAGCCTGAAATTTGTTCATGAGTTTATATAGGTTATAATTTAATTTTAACCTAAAAAAATATTCTTCAAAAATTTAAACCTTTTGGAAATTCGTTTCTGTGTTCGACACTGTTCTTCAAATTTAGCTTCAAAAATGCATAAATGTTAAAAATTAAATGTTTTTCTTTAAAGCGTTAAGATTGAAAAACCACATAACCACGGAATTTTCTTTAACTTTATTCTTGAGAAAATTTTAAATTTACAGAAATTCTAGGTCATTTCTTAATACCAATGATAATGTTAAGCTTTTGCGCACCCTGCACAAAAACTTAAAATTTTGTCTTCGTGAGTCGTATTTCTTTTACAAGCTATTTTTTTTAATCAAAAATGACTTTTGCCAAAATAATACTTTTTTCTGTGCATTTGTGCTCCTGTTAACCCTATATTCGTGAATTCTGTAGTAAATTTTATAGGCTTCCTCTTAGCCTATCTTATTGCACTTGCTTTAAGAAAAATACATTTTGCGTTATCTATGATGCATTCACTTGGATCCTATATCATGAAGCACAATATTTCGTAGCAAATAGAAAAAATAAATCATAATTAAATAATATGTAGAAATTAAAAAAAATCAAGTACATTAGGCCTCGGACTAAACAACTTCGCCGAACAATTTCATTAGTTTTCTCAGTGTAGAGACTGTTTGTTCACAATTTGTAGTTATTTTTCTCGAAAATAAGGTGTCTTTACATCAACAGTGCCAAACTCGAGGTTATGAAAATCAGACCCCAAAACTTCAAAGGAGCCGACATTAATGTCGCTTCTCGTTATTGCTTTTTCTCGGACGAAACCCCATTTTTTCCTACTGTAAAGTGCTGGTATAATGAATTGTAACCGAGGTCGCCGTTTACTCACCAAAATCAGTTGTTGTGTCCGAAAACATTAATGCTGTGCAAAAACTAACATTGCAAGATCGTCAAGTCACATACTGTAAGATTGGGGAAACTTTAGGTCAAGGTATAAGTCTTACCAGTATAAATAAAATTGTGCATGATTATTTAGCTGTGAAAAAGTTGTTCCCGTTGGATACCATACCATTTGGCAAAAGCTCAAAAGATGATCGTGTCGATTGGTGCAAACTAATGCTCAAAAGACGTGTGCAAGATTAAAATAGGTTACGAATCATAGATCTATGCATATGAGCCAAAAACTAAACAGCAGTCGACTGTGTGGGTCTTTTAGGATGAGCCGAATACAACAAAAGTTGTTCGCACTCAAAGCACAGATGGTTACCAGTTTTTTTACCGATCATAGGCAACAGTACCGTTAGAGACACAAATAATGTCTAATACTGAATGGTACACCATCATTTGTTTACCCTAAGTCTTTAGTGAAATAAGGAAAACAAATGCGAGCCGTCTGATCATTCTTTATCAAAACAATGCCAGCTGTCACAAATCTCGTGTCACAACCGACTATTTCACCGCTCAAAAATCGAATGAATGATACTATGGTTTGGTTCAGTCACATATATCATATGGTTTAATATTTTGGGGAGCTTCAGCATATGTTAATAGAGTTTTTGTTTTGCAGAAAAGGATTGTCAGATGTGTGTTAGGTTTACCACCGGGTGCGCATTGCCGACAAGCATTTATAGATTTAGGAATTTTAACTCTCCCGTCTCTCTATATATACCTTCTAATAATTTATGTAAGACAGAATGAGGCTGAATTTGAAAGGAACTCTGATATTCACAATTATAATACAAGAACTAATAACCACCTACATCTTACATATTCTCGCTTAAGTGTCGGCCAGAGTTCTCCGACATTTAAAGGAATTATTTTTATAATAAATTTTTGCAACTTTTTGGTAATTTTGAAAATAATACGCTTCTGAAGAATACCTTGCAGAATTTCTTAGTGGAACAAGCCTTTTATGATGTAAATGAGTATCTGTCAATGTAGGTGTTCCATTGTTTTTGTGCTTTATTTTTGTAGTCTGTATTTTAATGAAAGTCTGTTATCATTTAAGTGTGTAGCAAATTAGTATTTTAATCTCTTATTGTGCTTATTTTATTTTGTTTATATATTTTTAAATCTAGACTTAGTGTATGTTTGTATGACAAGTCCGATAAGCTATTTCTTTTATTTGTAATGGCTTGAGTGATGAATAAAGCTGTGCTATTTTTGCCCTTAATGTTAGGTACTTGTTTTTGTTTCCTATTAATATAAAATATTGGGGTTTAGTTCAATAATTACACACACCTAATTAAAAATGTCATTTATTTGGTTTTATAAAGATTTTTCTTACAGATAACCATGTCAATATTACCTTAAATTATCTGTTGAAAAGCACAAATTTAATATATACACTGTGATCACTAATAAAGTCAATATTCAAAGTCCAATTAAAGGTAAAAAGCCACGAAACACACAATAAATCACAGAAAATGTAAACAAACTGTCCAAACAAATCGGCCATTGAAAAATATCAAACACAAATATCGATTAACATTTCGGCGTGACTGCCTGCGGCAACGTTTGTCAAGTTAAAAATATTCGATTCATGGTATATTTTCTTTCTCTTAATTAGATGTGAGCAAAAAGGACATTAAAGTTTACATGCAGAAATTGTAAACAACTTGGCAGCAGGGCAAAGCGATGATTGCTCCATCTACGATAGCCTGCCATGATGAAAGACAAGACATATTTATCGGAACTTGCGTTAAACCAGAAAGAGATAGAAATACAATGCAGGACAAATTGTTAGGATAGCCAAAAAAATTGTTAAATTAAATAGGCTTCATAATAAATTCTAGACCTGACTTCTTAAACAGATGTTTTTATAGGCAAGTGGTTTGTTGTTGTAATTTGTCTAAAACTTTTAGAGAACATCTTTTAATGTAAGTTACCCTTTGCCCCTGATGCTAAGGCTAAAGCGCTGTAAGAAAGTCTACAATTTAACTTTTTTATCTTTTTGACATCCCACGAAGGCATATACAAAAAAACATAAAAAAGGCCGCCTGCAATCGGACTATTTTATATAAAGGCGCAACTATCCTTTACAGCGACGCGCCGATACACTATGGGTTAGAAATCCATTATTTTGGCCAAAAAGCAACTTTGAAATTTTAATGGCTTATGCTGTGTATTTCAAAGTAGATACTCAAACTACATGTACGCAAAATTATAAAAAGGATATGAATAAAAAAACTTGAAAATGTATTTTAAGTAAACATAAATATACAACATTTAATCTACTTAGTTTATTATTAGCCTCATTTACTAAAAAAAGTAAAAGAGTTTAAATAATAAGAGCTATTGTTGTGTTTCCGATGCAGTCTCGCGAAGTCTCGCTACTTTTGTCAAGATTTTTTTACCTTTTTCTTTATCAGTTTTTGTACTTACAATTGCCTTCCTACTTTTTGCTACTTCTGAGTGTAAGGACAGATACAAGATTTTTATAATTTACAAGGTTTTCCATTTTAAAATTTAATATGTTTTGTCCTACACTGTATATCCTAAAAGATAAAAGCATTCTGATGAAAGATATGGATTCTACCGAATCTACCCAAGAAAACAGGGGTTTTTATTTATTTTATACGTTAAAAAATAAAGAAAGTTGGGAAGATGTATCTCTATTACGCTTCTAAGAATAATTTAAAATTATTTTTCAGATGTGGATGGTCATATTTCCGAAACTAATTGAGATAGACACATCAAATGCAGTATTTTTTAGAGCATTTTAAAAGATTTTTTGGTGGTGATATAATATTCAGGGTATTCCATTTAAAAAAATCATACCTATTGTCGTACCCTGTATATCATATGAGATAATAATCATCGGATTACTGATTAGAATACTACCGAATTAACCAAACAAGCTGATATTTTAGTTTATTTTGTACAATAAAAAATAATAATGTTAAGGGGGTGTAAATTTATAATAACATATAATAAGTTTTAGGTTTCAAAAAGCATTTGTAATAATTTTATAATATTTTTCCAGTAAAAAGCACCTCATTTTAAGTTAGATTGGTAAGTTTCAGAATTTTGACCAAAAAAATTAATTTCTATCCCATAGTGCGATGACCAGCTGCATCAACCGGCATATCATAAAAGAAATATAGCAAAGGCGGCCGCGAGAGACAAGCATGCCAATTTATTTGCTTTAAACTTTTTTGTGATTTTTTTCTTATCAAAGAGCACCGAATTTACATTTTTAAACAGGTTCTTTGAAAATTTAAAAGCTAAAACAAGGATCACTTTTATGATTACTAAGTATTATGTTTATCTATACTAAAATTATAAAAAGGTAAAGTTTGCAACTTAAGTTTGTTTGCAGTGGCGGCTATTCAGGTGTAGTAAGTGAAGTGCCACTTCACCAAATGTAAATAATAAAACATATTACTATTATTCAATTCATTTTTCTCATTTCTATTCCCTATTCGTAAAATTCGCCATGAAAAATCTAGCATATAAATTAACCACTGGCGCGAGTCGCTCTCCTCCTCTTTCGGCAACGCGACAAGTGTATTGGAAATTTAAAACGGACCGAAGTATACAACTCATGCGGGGTTTTGTTTACGCTTTGACGCTTCGTCAAAGATTAATAATATTTACTCTTTATCTCCGTTGCCATGACAACGCTATACTTGCCGGTGGCCAGAATCGCGGGTTGGAATATCAAGTGTATTGCTTGGTAAATCGCTAGCTTTAAAAAGATAGTATAGGTTTTAGTCGTTTCGTTGGTTTTCACGTATTATTTCGATTCTTTCCGCTTGAGTATTATTAGCGACTGTGATTTTTCATAGAAAGAAATTAAAGGACAGTACAGAGCCCTTCTCTATGAAATAGAAGATTGGTACAAACTACAAATTCTTTGTCTTGCTGATACTGCAAAGTTTGGCTAGTATAACCAAACTTTTCCCACTAATTCTTTTCAAAATTTATTGGAGATATATGCCGAATCATTTCCAAAAATTAGCGGCTCAAAAATAAACTTGACCTAATATTTGCTGATGAAAGTTATAGAAATATTTCATTGCAGCAGTTAGTGAAACAAGTAGGCGCAAATAAAGACATTTTTCCCGAGGCGTATAAACTTTTTCACTTATTTTACCGATATCGTCGACAAGCGTGTCAGTGGAACGGAATTTTTCTTCTCTTAAGCGTTTAAAAACTTTCTTAAGAAACACTATATCCCAAGATAGACTTTTATCTTTGGCCAATATTTCAATTTAAAATGAGCTTCTACAGGAACTAATAAAAACTCAACCATTTTATGAAGATATAACTGATAAATTTGCTGCATTAAAAGATAGAAGGATTGATTTGGTGTATAAAATTTAGGTAAGTTTAGATAGTAAGACTTTTTACTTAGACTTTTGATAGTTATTTTCAATTTTGCTAAAATGGTGAATGCACTTTTTTCCCTCCTGCAGTACACCTGTTTTTAGACCCGCGAGCCGCCACGGTTTGTTTGTAAGGGAAGGGCTTATCTTCGGAAATACTGAATCGATTATGAAAATTCTTTCACAATCAGAAAGCTACACTATTTAGGAGTGTTATAGGCTATATTTCATAAGGATTAAACAAAAATATTATTAACGCCCAAAGAAGCACAGCACGGGTCGGCTAGTGTATAATATTGTGACGGATTTTTTGGATACATATACATATAGGGCCTACTTTACGTCACTGGGCAAATGTACCATATGGAATCTTCTTGGGACCATGAGACCGGTGGACCATCAAAACTAACTTTGCATTTTTTAAAACCAACTTAACCTATTTGCCTAACTTAATTTTCGTACGGGCATACCCCCCACTAGGGGTAGCCCGTACGGGGCTTAACTAAAACTTTAACTTTATACTTGACTTCACTAACTACTTCTTATCTAATCTCTTATTTCTATTTTCTTTCTTCTCTTTTTAAATATTAAATTTTCCAGTGTTTGTTTTGCATTTCGACGCGACCCAGTTTGTTTAATGTTTTTATTTTATTATTATAGGAGTAACCTAGAAAATTGTTTAATTTAGACTTTTAAAACCTTGACACCTCACGTATATCTTTATTTAGCAAAATTCCCAATGTTAAGTAACCTAATTAAAATGTATACTTATTTTCAAATTCCCAAAAATGTATATTTTTAAAATTCCCAAAATGTATACTTTTTATACTAGGTGTTCACAATATGCTCATGATACATTAATATTTAGGCTTTAAACCTTACTTAACAAAAAAGTACTTTTCTACTGGACACATGTATCATTTTTATTTAGCATCATAGCTTATCATGGATTTCTTAATGATTTTGGAAATTAAAGGAGACATATTAAGATAACTCTTTAAAATATTACATTAGGTTATAGTCCAGGAGGTGGCAACGTTGGAAAAACAAGAATTTTAGGTTGGCCGATTTTTTTGATATGTTGATCTCCCTCAAAGTCGGTCTATATAAGGTCACGACATTCGGCCATATTGCTTTGACGTGTTATGACGTCACATCTCCCATTTTTCGGCCATGAACAACCGTTTACACAACAGTTTTTAATTGTTATTAAGTTGTAAATTCTTTTACTTTAAATAAAAAACATTTGGAATTACATCTTTCAACAAATATCACTTCCAAAACAATGCAAAATGAAATGCGCAAATTCTAGACGCCACTGGATTGATATTCAGCTTTGATTTTTACCCACTCTTGCCAACTTTTCTCCGAGAAGTGCCCTTCCTTGCGTCCCCGACCTCGAACCGCCTAAAAGTTGAGGATATGTCGCAGCCTTATAAATATAAACTAACCTTGATCTCCTTCCTCTTTCGGGTAGATCATCAGCTGTCTGGCTGGCGGTAGTGGTGGCGTTAGCGCCCAGCTGTGACCTTGACATTGAGAGCTGTCACTGATATGTCAATAATGCAGACTTTGGTCATATATTATCGTTCCAAGTTCCATCAAAATATACCAAACGGTTTAGAAGGTAGAAGGGGAACGAATGTATAATTAGCAATGATAAAAGTGTCTGGCAATAAAAAATATATGTTTGGTAAACCTATCTAAACACAAGAAATTGAAAATAAGGTTCCTTAAAATGTTTTTAAACCTTGGATTATTACCTGTACTTGTAGGCTGCGAACTAATAAATGCAACCACTACCGCCAGCGCGACACCCCAGAGTCTATCCAGAACAGGAAGGAGAACAACATATTAAAAAATCACCTGACCTAAAATTCTTTTCGAAAACGTTGCTTCTTCCTATAATATTGTTTTGCAAAACTGAACAGCATCCAGCAAACACTATTTGCCGGCAATATACATTTTTCATATTGGCATTGATGGTAAAGCATTGGCAATTGGTGGAAATATTATGCCAACATTTAATACGCATTAAAATGTTAACCCTAAATAAACACTCAATTGCCAATAAATTTTACATGCAGGCGAATTGCCGGCAAGCATACAAAAATGGCGGCATACCAATCCTAATTAAATAAAGCATGCCTTTTTTTGCAGGCAAATAAATATTGGATTTTTGAAGGCAAACCTTCAACGCATATTTAAACTTTTTAAACCATATTATTAACATTGGTATTTAACTAACATTCGAGCAAGTTTTTTGATCTGTTTTATTTATAATGGCGGCTAAACAACATTATTTTATGTTTTTTTACATAATTTAAAGGAAATGGCTTTTTCCTAACATTTTATTGATACAAATCATGCAAATAAATATTAAGTCAATCAAAATGTTTATTATGTATTTTTGAGAGAATAAAAATAAAATGATTGTAAAATTAGCTAGGTTAATTTCGACGATTTCGACCGAAGGTGATAAATTCAAATTTCCCGCTTAGCCGAAATACAAGATTTGACAATTTGACAGATGAGGCAACCTTGCTTTTGTTTGGCCGCTTTGTGCAATTGTTTTCTACGTGGTTTTTTAGCTTTTTAGTTACTTTTTTAAAGAAAAGAGTTTTTAGTAGACATAATTAAGTGTATTCATTACCTAATTAATTGGTGATGGCTAGTCAAGAAGGCGGGTTATTCAAGTAGACTGTTAGGAGCTGTAAACATTTCGTTTAAAACCTTTTAAATTTGTAGTTACCTAAAAAAATTACATGAAATCAGGGAGTTGCCTTATTAAAAGTTTTAAAGACGTGTTAATAAAAAAATATATATATTTAATAGTTTTCTTTATGACATTTAACTCCTTTAAAATATTTCTCCCTATGTTTTGGATCTGAAAATGGAGTGTAAGTGTCCCTTAAATACTTTACTATTTTAAAGTGTTTTCTTTTGATTTACTATCTTTTTTAAATTTTATTACATACTTTTTATTTTTTTTTGGTTTATTGTTACGGTATAAAAATGTATATTATGTAATTTTTTATTGATAAAGTTTTCCTGCCTTTTTCTTTTTTTTCGATTACAAAATTCTAAATATGTTATTTAACTTCTGGGACATTCAACTTATAAAACTTGCAATACTTATTTAATGATAAATGCCATTATCCTAAACGGATTTTTTTGCCAATAACTTATTAATGATGGATGCCATCATCCTAAACGCATTTTTTCATTATAAATTATTAATGACGGATGCCATCACACTATCTGCAACACGTGGCCTAATAACGGCCAATTGCCCACTTTCGCGTCTTTTTGATACCTTTTTGCCAATGCCTTGCCATTAAAGAGTGTTGGCAATGCCAGTAAATTAAATGTACAACGCTGGCAAAAAATGTTATATGGGCAAATTTGAATTTGGAAACCATAATTTTACTCCTTGATGACAATGCTCCTTCCAATTAACTTGTCACATATGAAAAACTTAGTTACGGATTTATAACAGAAGAACCACGTGGCGTTGTCAGTCCGCCAATGCGAGATGGAGCTTTCCAGCGCGCACGCCACTCCAGACTTCTTGACAACACATTTCCTGTACATCTGGATAGAGAAATAGACGGTCGGCACGTGGTCGCGCGTTCGCGAAGCCAACGGCTGGCTCAACCGGCTAAATTTAAATTTTGTGAAAAAGCGCGTATAATGACTTTTGTGAGTTTCCCGCATGTTTAACATGTGATTTTTCTTTGATCAGGCATAGGTATGGAAAAGTTTGATATTATTTGAAAATATGTTGCCTGTTTGTTGCATGTTTTAAATATTTTGTTGTTTACTTGCTAAACTTTTCTATAAACGCAAAGACATAGAGGGTGTTCCTAAACTTCCTAAACCTTTTGTTCATATAAGAAAATATAATTATTGTACAGGGTAGGCCTAATTCGATGCTTTCTATAGAAAAACTTATGTTTCTGTATGTTTTACACAAAATTTTACCTTCCCCCCAATTTGCGGGACTTAAATTTCTAGCCAAACTTACTGGTGAAAACCGCAATTTGTTATCTTTCGCCGTTTACTCGCTAAAGAGTGTTTCTTAATTTCTTGCGTTTCCTTTAATCCTTCATAACTTTTTTATTTTTAGATATTTTCTTATTCTGTAAAAATATTTTAAAAACAAAATTAAAATTTTGCTTTTCTTTGAGTTAATTGGGCTAAAATTTTGGTTAGGGGCTCTTTTAATTAATGTTCCAAATCGTTTTCTTAAATTTTTAAATTTATTTAATTTTTAATGCAATATTTAAAAGTTAAATTAAATTAAGATTATAAAAATAAGAGAAACGTCCACAAAAGTTAGAGAATATATTTTAAAATGAATTTAATCATAAAATAATCTATGTAAATAAATTTAAAAAATCTAAAGATGGTTTCTCTATAAGATGCAGTTTCGGACTAACCTATAAGTAAACTAAGCAATTGCCTAGGACATCACGTTGTGGGGTGCAACATAAAGGGGTCACCCAGCCTAAAGAGTGGAAAAAAAGAGAAAATACAATGACGTTAACGGTCTTTTTGGTCTCTCAAAAAGTTTTGGTTGGAAAAAATAATAAAAAAGGGTTACTTCTCTTTACAAAGATAAGGTTTTTTTTTTACCTTTTGTGTTTTACAAAGGTAAAGCCCTTTTTTTGGTTATCAAAAATATTTTATGGCTAGGGGTCACTACAGGAGTAAACTTCTTGGGGCATCAAGTAGTCTTAACCAGATAAACGATATGGAACATTAATTTAAAGGGAGCACGGGGTAAGTTGAAAAGTAAGATTGTTTTGTAAATTTTTTAATAGGAGGTTTTGCTTTTAAAATTTGATACAACTTTTAAATATTTTAAACAAGTTTTCCAAACAATATTTTTGTCCAAGTTTAAAGATAAAGGTAGTTTTCTTTTACGTTATATCTCTTAATTTACACCCACCTCGTATAGGCTATAATTTAGTAAAATATTGATTAAGGGTTTTTTAGTTTCGGTGTACGCAGGCATTTATATTAAAAATAAATATATTTTTTTAAATCTAAAAAATCCATATGGTTCAACATTTATAGCGGTTACTGTATAACCTTAAGAACTAAAGTCATTTTTTCTTGTTAACCGTATTCATCGGAGTGGTTCAAACCGCATTTGAAATGACAATATAAATATGAGAGTTAGATAGAGATAGGTATTTAAATGTTTTTAAAATGTTTTAAACCGTATGACCACAAAAAACGCCTTAAATTAGTCTTGCCCTAATGAGATTTTTTTCTCGTTTAAAGACTCTTGCCCTTTTCTTGCCAAGAATATGTTTTTTTCTCTACGCTCCTAATTTTCCAATCAAAAATGTTTGTTCTATAGGGTGATCAAACTTCTTTATTATTGAAGATACGATGTTGGTTAAATTAGTAAATTTTGTTCCGCTAATTAACGAGCTGCCAACAGAAAAACAACTGATCATTAAGTTTTTGATTTATTGCGAAAAATTTACTTTCTAAAATGGAACACCCTATATATTAGATCACTATGTGAAAGGTCTATCAAAGAGCTTTAAGAAATGTCAACATGTGATATATCCTATTTTTAATAGTTTCGGAAATATGGCCATCCTCTGGAATTTATTGGTAAACTGGCATTTATTTAGGTAAACACTCTATGTATTGCATTATTATTAAATAGATATTTTAAAGCCCTTTAAGAATATTCCACATTTGATATGTATATCTCTTATAGTTTTGCAAATATGGCCATCCAAATCTAAAAATAGTAGATATTATTATAATGTCAATAATTTTAACTAAGGGCTGTAAATAAAATGGAGATTTACCGTAATTTTCAGATTTGAAAGACCACATTTTTAAAACTAAGAGATAGATATATCAAATCGATAGAAGGAACAGTTTAAAAATGTAAATTCGGTGCTCTTTGATAAGAAAAAAAATCACAAAAAAGTTTAAAGCAAATTAATCGGCATGCTTGTCTTCGCGGCCGCCTTTGCTATATTTCTTTTATGATATGCCGGTTGATGCAGCTGGTCATCGCACTATGGGATAGATATTAATTTTTTTGGTCAAAATACTGAAACTTACCAGTCTAACTTAAAATAAGGTGCTTTTTACTGGAAAAAATATTATAAATTACTACAAATGCTTTTTGGAAACCTAAAACTTATTATATGTTATTATAAATTTACACCCCCTTAACATTATTATTTTTTATTGTACAAAATAAACTAAAATGTCAGATTGTTTGGTTAATTCGGTACTATTCTAATCAGTAATCCGATGATTATTATCTCATATGATATACAGGGTACGACAATAGGTATGATTTTTTAAATGGAATGCCCTGAATATTATATCACCACTAAAATCTTTTAAAATGCTTTAAAAAAATACTACATTTGATGTGTCTATCTCAATTAGTTTCGGAAATATGACCATCCAAATCTGAAAAATAATTTTAAATTATTCTTAGAAGCGTAATAGCACAAAACATATTAAATTTTAAAATGGAAAACCTTGTAAATTATAAAAAAATCTTGTATCAGTCCTTACACTCAGAAGTAGCTAAAAGTAGGAAGGCAATTGTAAGTATAAAAACTGATAAAGAAAAAGGTACAAAAATCTTTGACAAAAGTAGCGAGACTTCACGAGACTGCATCGGAAACACAACAATAGCTCTTATTATTTAAACTCTTTTACTTTTTTTAGTACACAACGCTAATAATAAACTAAGTAGATTAAATGTTGTATATTTATGTTTACTTAAAATACATTTTCAAGTTTCTTATTACCCCAATAGAAGTCGTCATATCCTTTTATAATTTTGCGTACATGTAGTTTGAGTATCTACTTTGAAATACACAGCATGAGCCATTAAAATTTCAAAGTTGCTTTTTGGCCAAAATAATGGATTTCTATCCCATAGTGTATCGGCGCGTCGCTGTAAAGGATAGCGGCGCCTTTGTATAGAATAGTCCGATTGCAGGCGGCCTTTTTATGTTTTTTTGTATTATTTTCAAAGGGTACCGAATTTGCGCTTTTAAAATGTTCTTACTATAGTTATGTTTTTAAAATATCCATTTAATGCTAACATATAGGGTCTTTTATTTAAAAAATCCCAGTTTACTATTAAATTCCGGAAGATGACCATATTTCCGAAACAATTAAAAATTTAATACACAGGGTGCCCCGTAATTAATTGGACATAGGTTAATGTAGGATACCTGACATAAAAATAAAGCTTTTGAGCTCAATATCGCTTAGCAAAATGTTATTGGTTTTCGTTCTACAGGGTGTTAAAACTAATTTTTTTACCAAACATTTAGTAAAATATCTCGGAATCCACTGTACAGATTAAAAAGAAATTTGGTGTACTTTTACTATTTGGGATGACGAACACGAATATGATATCTATTTTGCCATTACCACTAGATGGCGCCACATACAATACCATTGATTGATTAAAATGGTCATAACTTTTTAACCTCGCTGTATGCACATTTGCGAGTGGAAATAATAAAACAGCATTTAATTTTGGTCAAAAAGGTATTCTTCTTTGATCTCCAAAAAGTAGACCGTTTTCGAAATAAACGACTTTTTTATTAGGTTGCGCACGAATACTCTAAAATTTAATTAACAACGATAAAGTTAGAAAAGGCTATTAATTATAATAAATGTTTAAAATGTTCACCATTCACTAGGACACATTGTCTAATTCTTTTTATTTAAATTTTGCCTGACTCCAAATATCAATTCTTCTTGGGCCCTGATGATATTGACTCCTTCCACAATCTTTGCCACAATTCCTGACGGTTATTTAATAAAAAGTCGTTTATTTCGAAAGCTACTTTTTGAAAATCAAAAAAGTATAAGTACCTTTTTTGACCAAAATTAAAAGCTGTTTTATTATTTACACTCGCAAATGTGCATACAGGGAGGTCAAAAAGTTATGACCATTTTAATCAATTAATGTTAATGTATGTGGTGCCATCTAGTGGTAATGGCAAAATAGATATCATATTCGTGATCGTTATCTCAAATAGTAAGAATACACCTAATTTCACTTTAATATGTCCAGTTGATTCCGAGATATTTTAATAAAGGTTTGGTAAAAAAATAGTTTTAACACCCCTGTAGAACGAAACCAATAACATTTTGCTAAGCGATATTAAGCTCAAACGCTTTATTTTCATGTCAGGTATCCTACATTAACCTACGTCCAACTAATTACCGGACACCCTGTATATCACATGTTTAATTTTTTTAAAGCTTTTTGATAAATCTTTTGATTGGTGATATAATGTTCAGGGTGTTTAATTTAAAAGTATTTTTAACAATAAATCAACAACCCAATGTTTAATTGTTTTTCCTGTTAGCAGCACGTTAATTAGCAAAAAAACTACAAATTTATTAATTTAACTCGACATCGTATCTTTAATAATAAAGAAGTTAGCAACAGTGCCGACTTAACTTTGGTTACCCTGTATAATGAAGCAAAAATATGAAGTTTTATCACCCTGTATAATGAAT
This sequence comes from Listronotus bonariensis, assembly GCA_014170235.1. Classification (NCBI taxonomy): domain Eukaryota; kingdom Metazoa; phylum Arthropoda; class Insecta; order Coleoptera; family Curculionidae; genus Listronotus; species Listronotus bonariensis. The sequence continues at coordinate 37,817 of JACEGR010007715.1, forward strand.
TAAAAATATAAAGTTTTTATTTAAAATTAAAATATATGTAAATCTTTAACCGTTTTTATCATTTTCAAAGTAAATCAGGCACACCTTTGTGTCAAAGAAAATGCATTTAAAATGTACAGAATTTCCAGCTTCGTCTAGCATAACAACCCTAAAACCAAACATGCTGTAATAATACAACAGACAACTCTCGTCACTTATTGCAAAATGTGAGTTAATGAATTTTGCCCGCATCGTTCTTTGACATATTCATTTGTCGTATATAGCTCTGGAAAGTAGGTTATTTCCTCGGGAAAATTTTTAAATTACTTATGATAAAATCTGATACTTTTATTATTATTATTATTTTTTATCTTTGGACAAACTACGAAGACTAAAACCCTAAATACTAACGTACCGTGGTTGTCTTAAGCGAGGTAAGAGGGAGTTTGTTTACACGGGACTTAAATATTTGAAGATTTGGGGGAAAGGAAAGACCTCTGCGGGCAGCAGGTTCCACATTCTAGAAACTGTAGGGATAAAAAAACAAACAAAGTGGGAAGTTCGGGGCCTGTCCAGTTGGACCGTATAAGGATGCATACGCGCGGAACCACGAGTTTCTCTGTTGGGAACCGCAAGTGGAGGAATCATACTGGCCAATTCCTCAGAGCAGAAGCCATGAAAGTACCTATAAAAGCGATAGATCCCCCACAGCCCGACGTTGGACAAGAGAGGGAAGCCCTTCTGTAAGTGAAGGATCATTAATGAGACGAATAGCTCTTCTTTGAATAGAATCCAGAATGCTTAGGGTTGTGGGGAAGCCATGCCCCAGATATGAGAACAATACTCCAAGGGAGGTCGGATTTGGGACACATATAAAGTGTATAAATTAGAAGGGGAAAAATACTTTTGGCTCGAAATAGAAATCCAAGCTTTTTGAAGCTGCCGTGGCTATAGATACAATGTGTTTATGCCAGTTAAGGTTACTTTCAAATGTGACGCCCACAAGATTGAAGGTGTCTTTGTTCTCTAAAACTTGCCCGCTCATAGGTAGAGGATGAGTATTTGGTAACTCTTTTCGCGACAAGGAACATGATTGTGTTTTGAATGCATTAAAGTGACGAGATTTTTGGCGCTCCAATCCAGTATTAAATTAAGATCCTGCGAAAGAGATATCTGCATTGCTCTGCGTTTGTTTTCCAAATCAGGTTTAGTGATGGGTTTAGGAACCTGAAAACTGGAGTGAAGGTACTATCGTCGACGAAACTACGAATGGAATTAGTTGTGGACGAGAGAAGGTCGTTGATGTGAAAAATATGTAGGTGCCAGAACGGAGCTCTGAGGCATTCCAGCATTAACTTGGTGAAAGCTTGAAGAATGGCCGTCCACAATAACTGATTTACGTCGATCAGATAGATCGTTTATTAAGAAGTGCGGCATGCCAGACCTGGTCAAAAGCTTTGGATATATCAAGAGCAACGATCTGGGAGTTATCTAGAAACTCAAGAGACTTATTCCAGCAGTGTGATACGAAGGAAAGAAGATCTGCTGTAGATCTTTTGTGGCGAAATCCATACTGCCTGTCGAGCAAAATTTTGTGTTTTTCTAAATACTTAATTTGATATAACTTGAAAAATATTTTATTAAATGAATTATTAGAACTAAGCTATGGTTATAATTTTAGTGGCAGCTGAAGGAATATTCTAATGGACATTTTTCTAATTTTTTTGTCTTACAGCTGCTAACAAGCTTGTCTTACAGCTGACGTCATTATAATGTGATTCGAAAAAATAATAGCGCTTACCGCCAATGACAAATGACATAAAAAAATAATATGAATATAACCTAAAAAATGGCAAGTCCAGGTTTAAAACAAAAATGCACAATATCTTTAATGGCAGGTAAATATAATCCCTCACATGGTTTCCCACACATACTATTGTTATTGTTATTAGTATATATTAAGTCAATTTTGTTTGACTTTTAACCTGAAATTCGGCTATATTTCCCCCTCCTTGTTTTTTCATCCTGTTAGATAGTGGTTAGATATCTCCCGAGGCCGCTAACAACCGCTGTGAGCTGCTGTAAGACTGACGTCATTGATTTGTCAAAAAATGAAAGTGCTTACAGCTGCTGTAAGCAGCTAACAAAGAAAATATCCCTCTAACATAAAAACCCTACGTCACTGACTGTGTAATTGTGTGTAAAATTTTTGTGGTTTCTTTACATTGAGCAAAACTTTTTTTTAATAGGTTTTATATTTTCTTTTTGGAATTATGTGAAAAAAAAACAATAACTAGTTAATTTATAAGTATTATATCCAGTCTAACTATTTTTACTAAAATAACTGTTTTCGATTTTTTTATTTTCTGAAAAGTTTTTCATGCTGCGTACTTAATATAAAGTAAATCTAATTGGGTCTATTTTTTCGTATTTTAGTTGTTTTATTATTGGTTAAAAAAGCAGATCTTCTTTCCTTCGTATCACACTGCTGGAATAAGTCTCTTGAGTTTCTAGGTCCCAGGTAGGAGTCCCAGATCGTTGCTCTTAATATATCCAAAGCTTTTGACCAGGTCTGGCATGCCACACTTCTTAATAAACTTCCCTTCTATGATCTTGCAACTAAACTCGGTACTTGGCTCTCTAGTTATCTATCTGATCGTCGTATATCAGTTATTGTGGACGGTCATTCTTCATGCTTTCACCAAGTAAATGCTGGAGTCCCTCAGGGCTCAGTTCTGGCACCAACAATATTTCTTCTTCACATCAACGACTTTCTCTCGTCCACAACTATTCCATTCATAGTTTCGCCGAAGATAGTACCCTTCACTCCAGTTTTCAGGTTCCTAAACCCATCACTAAACCTGATTTGGAAAACAAACGCAGAGCGATGCAGATATCTCCTTCGCAGGATCTTAATTTAATATTGAATTGGGGCGCCAAAAATCTCGTCCATTTTAATGCATCCAAAACACAATCATGTTCCTTGCTTCCTTGCATTCAGAGCGAAAACATTGAGGACCTATGTTTAAATGAATTTTTCCTTACATTTTCCGATGTAAAATCTGCCATTAATTTTTTTAACAACACTATATAATACCATGTATTTCAGTTTATGTTTTTTTTTTACCACTTTGTGTCTTAAATGTGTTGTGTGCTGCATTTAGGATATGGTTTATTTAAACCTGCCTTTCTTTCTCTTCAGATAACTTAGTAAGTGGGTGGTAAGTTTTTATATAAACACCCTGTACAATTCATGTAAAGATCTTCATTGAAAGGTCCCATAAATATTTAATTAAACATGTTTAATTCAACAAATACTTGGAAGTTTATTTAATTTTCTCACAGACTATAAGTAATTAAACTTTTCATCCCATTCTTAAGAAAATAAATAACACCTTCGAAATTTCAAGTCAACAATTTTGTGTTTATATTGTTTTTGAACGTTGTGATTAAACAATTAATTACTTACTTTTACTTAGACACGTTTTCAAAATGATAAGCAAACCTTTTTGGAAAATACGTAGGTTGCTGAAATAGTACATACAGCCATAAAGATAGTTCATACAGACGCGAAAAGCGAATTGCGAAACGCGAATTCCATTTTTATTGGTCAATTTCACATAAAATTAAAGGCGGGTAATTCAAAATAAAGATAGTTTAAAGATGTTGCGAATTCGCAAAATTTAAAATCTAGTGGGAGGGAAACTTAAGATCATTTTAATTTCTGGCAAATATTCGTGTACGCACATGCGTAGAAACAAGAGGTTATTTGTCATATGTCATTTCAAAAACAATTTTGTTAGTGTTATTTTTATGTCATTGTATTAGCTGTTTGGAATGGTATTTTTGTGTTCATTTCCTTGGGTATTTTGTGTTTTTTAAATTAAATTTATATTAACTTTTTTAGCCCTTTTCATTTAGAACAAATTTGCAGAGTTTCTAAGTCTTAGTTGCCAAATAAATGTGCTATTTTTTTATTCATCACACCAGATAAATGTTAAGTATATTATTAAAAGGAAAAACAAAGAACATTTTAAAAAAACTTAAGCGTAGCTTCACCACTGAAATAAAAACAATAAAGAAATTTGAAGGTTATGTTGTTGTCTAGAATTTCGGCGAATTTCGCAGCTGTATGAATATGACAAAAAACGCGAATTTTTTGGCCAAATATTGGCTTTCGCAATTGGCTTTTCGCGTCTGTATAAACTAGCTTATAATTGCCTATTTTTTGTGGTTTTCTTTAAGGTAGTACTATATAGTACTACCTTTATAATAATTAATGTCCAGAAAATTATGAAACTTAGCATACTGGTACTTTATAATAGGAATATCAACCAGTTAAATTTTCAAAGGTCTGCAGAGAACTAATAAAAAGATATAAATATTATAAAATATTTGCTTTTAACATTGATCATTAAGGAAAATCGCAGATTTTATTTTTTCAAAAAATTATATTCAGATTTCAATGAAAGTTGTATCAACGGAAGAAAAAACAATTCTAAAAATTTTGGCTAATTAAAATCCGACCTTCAGAGCTTGTGATAGACGTAATTAATAAATATTTGAAAAAATATGCTAAAAACTGACATGTGGCAACGCCACCGAAAGGTTAGGATGCGCCCAAAAAAGTTTATTGAATACGGTACCAGTGTTGGGCAGAATATTGAAAATCGGTATTCGAATACGAATACCGGAAAAGAAAGTATTCGAATACCGAATATTTGAATACTTGAAAGAAAAAAGTATTCGAATACATGAATACCCGGAATCGGTATTCGAATATTGGAAACGAAAAGAATCGAATACTACTAAACAAAACCTATAAGAAAATTGAAGAGCAAAGGTCCTTACCTCTTCTTTTTCCTACTTTTTCCTATTTTGCTTCCGTTTCGTTATTCAAATCATAACAATTTTAGTATTCGGATACTATTAACACTTTTTGCTATTCGAATACTGGGAACGCCGGTATTCGAATACTCAAAAAAATCGTCCATAACTTCTAAAGTATTCGAATACAGAATACCAAATACTGAGCAAAATAATATTCTGCCGAATACCGAATACCAAACATACAAATGTATTCGAATACGGGCAAAATGTATTCTGAATAATATTCAGAATACTGAGTATTCGAATACGACCCAACTCTGTACGGTAAATGGGAACATAGAAGTCCGATACGTTTTTCGGTTACAAGATCCATTAAGTAAAAATAAATATCTGCAATAATCAAAAAACATGTTTTTTTTTCGGGTGTTTTTAAGTGAACAATTCGACGACCTTAATATGTATCAATATTTACGTTAGTTTCACAGGTTAGGTGACTTTAGACTTTCCACGTTTATTCCTAAATTTATGTGCTACTTGACCTTGTTTTACAAATTTGTTATAATTTTTTTCAGTGACTGTTTTGCCTTTTAAATAAAATACTTTTTTGGTCATATGATAAGGGTGGTTTAGAGATTTTATTAGTAAATAAAAATAACAATTTCAGAACCAATAACTTGTTTAAAGATACTTGTGCAGTAGACTGTTGCATATAATTTCCATTGTTTTTACGCAGCGTTGCCAAATATAAATACCACGGGAGTCAAATTACCTTAAGCACTTATTTGACTCTTGTAGTATCGGTAGAACTATCAAAAATGTGTCAACCTAACAAAATTATTTTTAATTTGTCAAATAATTACGCCATCAGGCATTTATCGCGCGTATAGGTGTCACAATAGTATGAGAGCTAGTGAACCCTTCGAGTAACGTTAGACCTGTAAGGCTGGAAATTTGTATAGTGATGAGTCATAGCATGCTAAGTACGAAAATCATCACCAGGCAGGCATCAGCCGTGCACATCGTCACCCTGTATATTTTTGAAAGTTTTAAAAAATAATAAAAACAAAAAAACTTGAATTGAAGATATGCTCTATATTGGTTAGGCGGATTCATTTATTGGATGGTCTTTTTGTTAGGTACACGTCTGGAAAGAATGGGACCGCTTCGGTCCTGGTCCCGGTGTATACGAGCTGAGCCCTATTGACCCCTATGAACTAGCCGGTCGCCTGAAACAAAATAAAAGAAAAACCCCCAATGAGTATATATCACACATATGTCAGACTATTCTCAGTTTGCGATTTTAGAAGCATAAAATTCAATCATTTCTAATTTAAATATTAACTAATTTTTATTTTTATTTTTTAACTTTTTTTAACTTGACAACGGTGGCAGACTTGCCACCGAAACGTCGTTTTTTAATTAGAATTTTTGGGTTTTTGGTGGGTTTTCTTTTATTTTGTTTCATGCGACCGGCCAGTTCATAGGGTCAATAGGGCTGAACAGGGTCAGCTCGTATACCCCGGGACCAGGACCGAAGCGGTCCCATTCTTTCCAGGCGTGTACTAACAAAAAGACCATCCAATAAATGAATCCGCCTAACCAATATAGAGTATATCTTCAATTCAAGTTTTTTGTTTTTATTATTTTTTAAAACTTTCAAAAATATACAGGGTGATGATGTGCACGGCTAATGCCTGACAGGTGATGATTTTCGTACTTAGCATGCTCCACCATCCAATAAAAAACTTGAAGCTGTAAGCTTTAAATTTTCTAGGATTTAGTTCTTCAATAGTAAGGTTTAAAAAAATTGACAGGCTTTTTCGATGAGCACAAGTACCTGCCAGGCAAACTGAAAGGTGTGGCTGATTTGGATGGCCATATTTCCAAAACTAATAAAGTTAGATGTACCTAATGTGGTGTTTCGTTAAAGCTCTTTTAAAGATCTTTTTAATAGTAATAAAAGTGGACAAAGTTGGGTTATATCGTCATATTTTAGCCTCAGGAATCTGCGGTAGCTTTTTTTCGCACCTTTTAGAGACACCCTGTATAAGATTTGTAGAATTTCCAAATAGGCATATCCTTAAAATATTTCGATTTATACAGGGTGTCCTAAAAAAGTGATTGCTGTAAGATTAGTTAAAAAAATATATTTTTGGAGCACTATATACATTAACACATTTCTTGGACATGCCTATTAAGAAACCCGACAACTCTTATAATAATATGTCTTAGGGCCAGTAATAAAAGGGACTTTATGATAAAAACACATTAAAAACCTTTTAGGGAAGTCCCTTTGGCGAGTCTACCATCTACTACAAATACTCATACCGCCATATAACCCAGCCTGTCAATGTCAAATGTTTCGGGTATCGGACTGGGTTAACGCGTCACTTTTTTGTCGGACAAGGTTACCACAATATTGTTAATGCAATTTTTAAACATTTTGCAAAAAATGGTAGGGTTACAGTTATGAAAGCATAAGTTAAATACTTGCATGTTTCGGATATCGGACTAGAGTCTTAAGATTTTCGATACAATGTCTAAAAATTGTATATAAAACATTGTGGAAACTTGACCGACAACAAAGTGACGCGTTCGCCCAGTCCAACACCCGAAACATTTGACATTGACAGGCTGAGTTAAAGCGCCTCCTCCAGATATCGCAATATGAATTTTCCTACGACCACTTGTGAAAATAACAAATAGAACACTGGTTTCATGCTTAGAAAATGCATTATATCACACTAGTGTTGCAAAGTACTTTACAACACTCGTGTGATATATATTATGATGTCATTCTAAAAACTGCTATTGGTTTTGCAAGTGATATATTTATTGTCAATGACCTTTTATCCTTTACAGGAGACGAAACTTGTTTACATTTGATTACGATCAGA
>JACEGR010007716.1:0-45520 GCA_014170235.1 Listronotus bonariensis
CGTAAAGTGTGATATATCGTTGGATTTACAATTAAAATACATGTTTATTAAGCCGAAAACCAAATATTCCCCCATTTAAAAAACAAAGTTGATAATGGTCGCTTAAAGACGAAACGTCGGATCTTAAATTAAGTGATATAATGTTATAGAACAAAAAAGTGGCAATGTTACCGTGTCGTTGGTTTTAAAATATCTCCTCAAATAAACCGACAAAAAAATAAAAACTGTTTCGCAAAATTTCGTTTTTTCCGGATAATTCCAAAACGGCTGCCAATTTTTAAAACAAAATATTGTTAAGCATAAAACAGCGCAACTTTGCCCCAATTTAACCAAACCTCTATCTCTTATAACTACCGAGATAGCAATGCTAATGCATCGAATTTGTAACACCCTGTATAAGAATTTCATTCCTGAATACTTATATTTAAAAATTTTAATGGTACAGATGAAAAATTAAATTAACAAAAACCAAAACAACTTTTTTATATACAATATTTTATTTAATACTTAATACAAAAAGAAGTGTAAAGGTAAAGTAAGCTACCCATGAAAAACAGTTTTTTGCCTCAATTTTTCAGAAAAGCAATAAAAGTAAACTATGTAGTAATTGTCAGTCTTTAAACTAATATTTATTGATGCCATTATTTGGATTTAAGAATTCCTTATAAAAACATAGTTTGTCACCAGTCGGAACTTTCCAGGTTCTGTATTTCAACATCTTTAAAAATCATTGATAGCTTTTTTCCTAAAAAATGTTGTTATTGTGTATCACCAGTTATAATTATATATACATTTTTTAAATAAAAGGTTTTTGTTTAAATAAAGAATACACTGCCCAAAGAGATTGTAGGGAGTTGGTGTTTTTCAATTAAAATCCAATATAGTGTTGGCATCATTGAAAAAATTTAAAGTATTTTATTAAATATAGTGGTTGCAACACTGGAAACGTTTACCTACACAGCGACAGGGTCACACTCATCATAATTTAATTGATTATTAGGGATTTCCCGATCGTAAAATCCAGGTAAAAATGACGCCTTGGTTATAACACGTAGCCATAAGCAATTTCGTTGGCAATATCACGAAGTGGCGGATCTCAAAAAGTGGGTTGGCCTGGAACTGATATAATTGCTTAAAAAAGTTGCTTCTTAATATTACAAATTTGCATACGTTAGATTTAGATATCTTCAAAGCAATAGAAATATAATAATTAGCTTATTTTATTTTACTAAAAAGAGTAGTGCGAAAAAATACCTTAAAAGCACTATTCTGAAATTGAAAAAATACGATACGCCACTTCGTCATATTGAGGACGATTTATACCATATAATAAATTGCTTATTGCTGGTTTGTTTAAAAAGAAAGATAGTAGGTATCTTTCTGTGAAATATTTTGAATAAAAACGAAAGCGATTCCATTGCGCTTTAAGCCTAGTTTAAGATTATTATATCATTAAGTTTATTTCAGTTTGGTATTTGTAGGCAAATTAAATCAATAATTACTTACTGGGTCCATTACCAATTTTAATATTTGTCATTCGCGTTTTTTTTTGTGGTTTGGATTACAAATATGAGGTCAGTTTGGCCCTAACCCAAAAAATAAACAGTTTCCACCATAACATTTTCTCAAGATCACGAACGTTTGTAAACGACTAACGGCAAAAACTTGGTCAAGTCAAATGAGGGAACGGCGTTTACAAATGGCATTATACGCAAAGTTTAACTGAACGAAAACTGCGACGGCAGCGGGAGCGAAATATCAGTTCAAAAATTGAAATTTATTTCTCAAGCTAGTTACACCAAAACTAATTGCTTTTATGATAAAATACCAACCATTTAGTTTTGTTGTGTCAAGGTAGTGTTAAAAAGGAAGATAATAATGCAAAAATACCGTACAGGTTTGAGGTTAAGTCAAAGAGGCTCCTCATGCATCAAATATTATGTGTTTCAGCAAAAAACGAAATTCAAATTGAGATCAGTTCTTCTAAGCACTATCCTATACTAAATTTAAAAAAAATCGGCGATACTACTACAGATGGCAACGATATATCGATGATTTTCAAATATCGATATATGGTAAACTAAATATCGATATTTAACTTCTCGATATATCGATATTGAATATTCTCGATATTTGTGGTAAATCAGACAAAGATAAAAAGCATTTTTTGTTTACTAAAATTTTTAAATATGTCAAAAATGTTACAGTAAAGTAAAAAAAGTATCAAAGTAATTTTTACTATTATGCATGCAGAATTAATTTACCCACTATCTCTTAAGAAAAAAAATGCAATATAAGATAATTTATCGATATTTTTTTCTTTCTCAAATATCAATATATATATTTTTTTATCTTTGGACAAACCATGAAGGCTAAAAGCCTAAATACTAACGTACCGTGGGTGTCTTAAGCGAGGTAAGAGGGAGTTTGTTGACACGGGACTTAAATACTTGAAGATTTGGGGGAAGGAAAGACCGCCGCGGGCAGCAGGTTCCACAACCTAGAAACTCTAGGGATAAAAGAACGAACAAAGTGGGAAGTTCGGGGCCTGTCCAGTTGGACCGTATAGTGATGCATACGCGCGGAACCACGAGTTTCTCTGTTGGGAACCGTAAGTGGAGGAACTATACTGGACAATTCTTCAGAACAGAAGCCATGGAAGTACCTATAAAAAGCGATAAATCCCCCACAGCCCGACGATGTGCAAGAGAGGGAAGCCCTTCTGTAAGTGAAGGATCATTAATGAGACGAATAGCTCTTCTTTGAATAGAATCAAGAATGCTTAGGGTTGTGGGGGATATGAGAACAATATTCCAAGGGAGGTCGGATTTGGGACACATACAAAGTGTATAAATTAGAAAGGGAAAAATACTTTTTGGCTCGAAAGAGAAATCCAAGCTTTTTGAAGCTGCCGTGGTTATAGATACAATGTGTTTATGCCAGTTAAGGTTACTTTCAAATGTGACGCCCACAAGATTAAAGGTGTCTTTGCTCTGTACAACTTGGCCGCTTATAAGTAGAGGATGAGTATTTGATGACTCTTTTCGCGACAAGGAACATGATTGTGTTTTGGATGCATTAAAATGGACGAGATTTTTAGCGCCCCAATCCAATATTAAATTAAGATCCTGCGAAAGAGATATCTGCATCGCTCTGCGTTTGTTTTCCAAATCAGTTTTAGTAATGGGTTTAGGAACCTGAAAACTGGAGTGAAGGGTACTATCGTCGGCGAAACTACAAGCTACAAAATAATCATTTAGTAAATTGAAACAAAAATTTATAGCTAATGCAACATTTATTAGGTGTGTTTTTATAATTTGTTAAAAGGGTAAACAAGAGCAATAGGATCTATATAAATTACTATTTAATAATAACTATAAGTGAAAGATTAATGAATTTAACTTCATTATTATTGGAGATTCAAAGTCTGTTAAATTAGCAAAGTAGTAGCTGATTAACGTGCTGCCATTAGAAAAACAATTAAACATCGCGTTTTCGAGTTATTTTAAAAATAAGCTTTTTTAAAATTGAACACCCTGTATATTATATCACCATTTAAACGATCTATTAAAAAGCTTTTAAAAAGTCCTCATGTGTTATATCCAATTTTTAATAGTTTCAGAAATATGGCAATCCACGGGAGTTTGATGAAACTGAAACTTGCAGTTTTAAAGTAAAACATTCTGTATATTGCATCACCACTAAATATATATTTTAAAGAGCTTTAAAAAGGACCACATTTGATATGTCTATCTTTTATACGTTTGAAAATATGGCCATTTAAATCTAAAAATAGTAGTAGATATAATGTATATTTTATCTTTGACCCCAAACTTAGTGCATATAGTTTGGAGCTGTAGGGATAATAAAAATTATCTTATATAACATAATTTTCAGATTTGAATGGCCATATTTTCAAAACTATAAGAGATAGACATATCAAATGTGGTATTTTTTAAAGCTCTTGACAATATCTTTTTAATGGTGATGCAATACACAGGGTGTTCTAGTTTAAAAATGCCAGTTTACTATCAAATTCCCGAGGATGGCCATATTTTCGAAAGTGTTAAAAATTGGATAAAACACATACGGACTTTTTTAAAGCTCTTTGATAGATCTTTCGAATGGTAATATAATATACAGGGTGTTCCATTTTAAAGTTTTTTTAATTACTTGAAAACGCGATGTTCAAATAGTTTTTTTTTATTGGCAGCACGCAAATATGCGGAAAAAATGGTACTACTTTGCTAATTTAACCGACTTCGTATCTTCAATAATAAGGAAGTTAGCAATAGTGCCGACTTAAAAATCATCACCCTGTATATAATGAAAAAACTAGTGTTTGTAGTTTTGTCAGTCTTCTTGTTGTGTTTCTTGGAGTTAATAGTTAATAGTTCTGCTAAAAACGGTTTCGCATTTATTTAGTTGTTTAGACCTGGCTTTACCGTGGTCAATAGCGCAGAAAATTTAGCGCTGGTCATTAAATATTATTCCTTTTACTTTTATTAGCACGATATAATTATTTTAGTAAAAAGGACTGACATTTAAAAACAAATTGATAAGACATTTTAACCTAAATCCTAACAATTGTCACAGTGTCATTTCTTAATTTATGTGAAGTATAGCTGGTTGTCTATTAGTTTATATTGCCAAGGTCTAAAAACAAGGCATAAACAGAAGACCTAAATCTACTGCTTGATAGATGGAGTCACTCGCCGGTACAGCAATTACAGGTAAGTTGCTGATCATCGCGGCATAAATGAGCTGTTAGTACAATTCTAACATCTAGAAGGCGATGATTCACAGTGATCTGTTAAGCTGTGTACAGACGGCTGCAACCTGCAATGCAGCAATCAACTTAACAAGATTCGCTCGTTTAGACGGTTGCATGTAATGCGCGTTGGAACGTTCGTTGCGATCCATATAAATACTGTTTTTTTGCGCGAACACAAAGGCGTTTGATCTGAGTTCGCAGTATCCATTTGGGCGTGTTTTAGTGTTGTTGCAAGAAACAATGGAAAACAAAGTTAAAATATGGACGAAAGAGAAAATACTTAAATTAATTAAATGAGATTTCCTGAGATTTTAAAACATGAAACAACTCCGTACCTTTTTTTTATTTAATTGCTGAGTTTTCCACCATCGACGATATCTTTTGTTTGGTCGTTTTTTCAATCAAACAATATCTTAAACTAATAAAGATATCGCACTACAACTTCGTTGATCAACATGTTCGTTTTAGATGTGGATAATTATATTTGCAGAGAAGGTGGCAGCAAACGATATTGTTCCAAAACACCTCGTATAAAAACACGTGCCTTCGTTTTTATACCTTTATTAACAATGTAACGTAACTATGGTTACAATAACGGCAAAATGTAAAATTGTCAATGTCTCGAACTTTACAGCACAAAAGTCGAATCCGTACTAACTCGATCGGAGGTTTCCCGTCGCCCTTTTATAGTATGGTGGAAGAGTAAAGAATGATCTAGAATCTTCGAGAAATATCGTGAAAATTCCATAGTACAGGATGGCATAAAAGTTCTCAATGGATAATTCGGACGTTTTCGGAAACCTTCGAAACTGATGAAAGAACTTGGAAAATCTAAGGTAAATTATTCAAATAAATTATCAGACTAAATTAAAAGGTCCTAACTTTATAAAATTCTATAAACTAACACTTATTTTTAATGTCCGTAACATTGCCCCCTCCCAAGTTTTGATCGTCTCGATCAAGTATCTTCACGGTCTTAATAGCGGCTTAGCATTTTTAGATGTACTTCTTTCATTATGCCATGTCACCACTTTACATGACTTTTGTAGTTTCGGTGAACTCCCTTGATTCTTCTCGTATTGTATAACGAAACGTCTTCACCTTCTTCTGAGTCTTCAAACCTTGCTTGAATAATGCTCTCTGAACTTGGCGGTAATGTGACATCTTCTGCAAGTACCACTTCTCGAATTGTTGTTTCATTACTTTTTGGAAATCTCATCACAATTTTCTCATTGTTAGTTCTCAGTACCCGTTGTGGAAGGTCTAGTACAAACTTCTGATTTTTCATAATGTCAAGGCCGAGAATAACTTCGTCCATTATATTGGCAACAAACACAACGTGTGTAAATGATGTTGTTCCTAGGGTAATTCTAGCTTCGTGTATGCCTTGAACTGGTATGACTTCACCATTGGCAGTTTCCAAAATATAATTCTTCTCAGGTCGGAATATTTTGCAGTGGGATATGATGTTTGGCCTCACGATGGTATGTGTAGAACCAGTATCTAGTACCATCTCACATTCTCGACCGCATACATTTCCAGGTACTACCAAGCTGGAGCCATTGTTCTGTAACCGGGATACCCTAATTGTTGTTGTTGATGGTTCTTGGTAACACTTAGTCAGGTCTCGCCCCTTGAACTGGGAGTCTTCTGCACTACTAGAAGAGGCCTGAAAACTGGAGCAATTTCTCTGTATATGCCCATCTTTACCACACTTCCAACAACGAATGATATTTCTTCTTCTAAATGTAATTCTGTTGTCTTTTTCAGTTTGTTGATTACGTATGATTTCTTGCAACTCCTGTATCACTCTGGTCAAATTATTATTTGGATTGCCATCTTTTGGTGGATAATTTGTTCTTCCAAGTCTTGCCTGAGTTCTGGATGTCCGCTTTGCTATTTCAAACTGAAGTGCGTAAGCAAGAGCTTCAGAAATTTTCTTAAGCCTGGCCATTCTTAATGCTTGGCTCATATCTGGATTACGTAGACCTTCAATGAAACAGCCCACAGCTAGTTCTTCTTTCATTTCTTCCGGGTAGGTTGGATATGACAGGTTAATTAGACGTACAATATCTGCTTCATACTCCTGGAGACTTTCGTTGTATTTCTGTCTTCGTCCCTGGAGCTGCGACTTATAGACTTCTTGTAGATGGGTTTCGCCGTACCTCTTCTCTAGAAACATGATAATCGATTCGTAATCGGACAGCTTTTCTTCGGGAATGTTTCTTAACACCTCCGTAGCTTTTCCTCGAAGAGCAAGTACAAGAGCTCGTGCTCTTTCTGTTGGGCTCCAGTTATTGCCGTTTGCAGCTGCTTCAAATTGTCTAAGGTACGGAGCCCACGGTACCTTTCCGTCAAAAGTTGGTGGTTTCATAACAGTTGCTGGAGTACCACATCCTGAGACTACACCTGTACTGGCAATATTTTTAATTTCCCGCTGTAATTGTTGAACTTCCTGTTGCATTTGCCCTTGAACTTGTTGAACTTGATCTTGGACTTGTTGCACTTGACTTTGAACCAACTGTACAGTCTGCTGTATTTGTTCTTCCAATTCTTCTTTAACATCTTCTTTGGTAAGTTTTAACTCAAGCAACATCATTTCATCTTGGCTGTGATAAATTTCTCCTTTTAGATTTTCTCTAATCTTCACCGTCATTTCTTTTAATTCTTGTTTCATTTCTTCTTGACTAGTTCGAATTTCAAGCTTTATTTCTTCTAAACTGAATCTCATTTCTTCTAAACTGGTCTTCATTTCGTTTTTAAGGTCTTCTTGTTTTTTTATCATTATCTTAATTAGTGCACATATTTCCTCCATCGTAGTTTGCTTTCTGGTCTCTACTAGCATTCAATCTTCGTAAACCACTTCGGCTTCCTCGGGTAATCTCGTTCCGCTTTACTTTCTTCGGCTGACTTCGTTCCGCTTCTGACACCAAATGTTCCAAAACACCTCGTATAAAAACACGTGCCTTCGTTTTTATACCTTTATTAACAATGTAACGTAACTATGGTTACAATAACGGCAAAATGTAAAATTGTCAATGTCTCGAACTTTACAGCACAAAAGTCGAATCCGTACTAACTCGATCGGAGGTTTCCCGTCGCCCTTTTATAGTATGGTGGAAGAGTAAAGAATGATCTAGAATCTTCGAGAAATATCGTGAAAATTCCATAGTACAGGATGGCATAAAAGTTCTCAATGGATAATTCGGACGTTTTCGGAAACCTTCGAAACTGATGAAAGAACTTGGAAAATCTAAGGTAAATTATTCAAATAAATTATCAGACTAAATTAAAAGGTCCTAACTTTATAAAATTCTATAAACTAACACTTATTTTTAATGTCCGTAACAATATTAAGAATCTTTGTTGAATGGAATGTTACGTTGCATGTTGCGTTGCACGTTGCATTACACACATCTGTACGCGTACGTATTTTTACCTCTACTCTACCTCTAAAGAGAAACCAAAACTATTCGCTTAACAGTTTTTCCTAATCCTACCCTCATTCCTCCTGCCAATCTTTCTCTTTCAACAGTTATTCTTGTTCCTCAAAAAATGTCCAACATATAAGGTCGGGTGTTTGGCCGAGCATGTAAGGCGCCAGGTCAGTTGAGCGCACAACCGACGTAAGGTGGGTTCGAATCCTGCCGGCGGCCAAGGTCAGAAAATTAGTGGTTAGCTCAACAAGACAAACAAAGTGCAGTTTACCGTGTCCTGCGCAACCGTAGACATGGGGACCCCACTCAGTTGGTAGGTTCGTTAGTCCCCCTTGGTGGGGACGAGGTCTTAAGTTGTCGCGCAAAGGACCGTGGTTCGGAACCCACGTTAAGCTGGAGGTCCCGTCTGGCTGACATCACCCAGAGGTAAAAAGACAGGGCGCACAATAAGTCGAGCGGTTTCAGTGCTTGGGTTATCCCGGTCCTATTCTAAGGTCTAATACTAAGAAATCGAGTGGGTTAGTTGAAACACCACCAATAGTGCTGAAAATGATCTGTATAGCTTCTTTCGAATTTCTGTCGCCAAGAAAAATCTTAAATTATCGCTTCTAAATGTAGCCTAAATCACTTAAGGTAATGAAAAAATGTATGAGTAAAGTATTTAGAAAAACACAAAATTTTACGTAACAGACAGTCCATTAAGCTTCTTCATGACTCCCAGATCTGGTTTGATGCGCTCCTTAACAAATTACCTTCCTATGACCTTTCACCTATACTTTTTACTTGACTCTCTACTTTTCGTTTTAATTGACGTATATTAGTTATTGTAGATGGTTACTCTCTCTTCCTGCTTTCACCAAGTTACCGGTGAGTACCGATAATACCGATACCAACTATATGTTTTTATATCAAAGATCTTTTCTCTTTCACAATCAATTCTACCTATAGTTTTGCTGTTTTTAATCCTACGCAGGACGTATATTGGTATTATAATAGGGCGCTAAAATTCTTGTTTAATGTCTCCAAAACGGTCATCTTTACTATTGTGCCGTTGGATGGAATTTTATAATTTTGTTCAACATTATAATAATTTCTTCTTGGTCCTAGTAGCAATCAAACAAAAATTAAAGCAAATCTCTTTGCTAAGCGACAAATGTAAAACTCATGAAGTCGTCATTTAAATAATCATTTTACCTCCAAGGTATTTCTCGTTTTTTGTGACAACTCATTAGTGTTTGTTGACATCTTGTTTCTGAATTGTTTAAAACTTAAGAACCATTAAGATATTTTTTGCTATAAATTTTAACTTACATCAAATAATTAGTCTTAGGAGCTTTAAAAATTTAGAAAGCAGAAAATAAAAACAGGTAAATTATTTTCTTGATTATTCAAAAAGTGATAACATAAAAAATAACAATAAAAATCATTTATATTTTTAATTTTTATTTAATCTTTTTACTTTTGACCCAGTAAGCATGTAATTAAAAAATATATTCTAGTTTATTTACTACTTGTTTTAGTTTTTAAACACTCTACTAAAAACTTTTCAAAATTAGCTTTAATTAAGTGTTGCGATCTCTACGAAATTGTATTTTGTTTTTTGGCGTTCCAAATTGGATTTTTTTATTCTATATAGAAATGCAAAAAGTTTTGATAATTATTTACAAACCGGACGCATCACCGATTTTAATGAAACTTGGTATACGGGGGTTTTTTGAGGCGCTGGTAACGAATCTGAAAGAACAAAATTTCATTAAAATCATGCGTCAGTGGTAGTTCCATAATAATTACAAACTTTGGTAATTTTAGAAACTACGATTTTGACCAAATTTGGTATACGGTGGTTTTTGGGGCGCTGATCACGTATCTGAAAGAATTTTTAGTCGAAAACGTTTCGTTTCCGAGATATGCATCATAATAGTTGGTATTTGAACTAACCTCATTTTACTATATTTCCACCGTCTTTATGCACACCATTCTTGATTTAAAGCTAAAGTGGTACACAATATTTGATTTTCACCTTTTAAACCCTCATTTTTCTACATATTTTACACTTTTTTGAATTAAATTGCATGGCTTCACTTTCAATCGTCGCAAGTTTAGGTGGATGCGCCGGAACAGTTTATGCATGGCTTGCTGCGTTTTTAAAGGGAACCTTTTAAATTTATTTGATAAAAGGTGTAAAATACATAAAAAACAGGGTTTTAAAATCAAATATTGCGTACCACTTTAACTTAAAATCAAGAATATTGAAAATGAGGTTAGTTCAAATGCCAACTTTGATGATGGATATCTCTAAAACGAAACGTTTCCAACTAAAAATTATTTCAGATTCGTAATCAGTGCCACAAAAAACCCCGTATACAAAGTTTAGTCAAAATCGGTGTTGCGGCCAGTTTCCAGATAATTACCCAAACTTTTAATACACCATTATTTAAAAATAATCGTTTAGTTTGGCGGGGTTTGGTAAAATTGGTTCTTTTTGTGAAAAACGAATGCTACTGTTTTTTTTTAGTAACACCGACACACAAAAAAAAGTTTGATGTGCACCGGACGCGATCTGAATTCGAATTTCAAATAAGTTTAGGCCGTACACCCAATTTCGAGTACATTGCAAACAACCGTAAAAAATGGATGAAAAGTTTCGCTATTATAGTTTTTTGCAATTTATCCAAAATTGGAAGGTGTACAGCCTAAACTAATATGAAATTCGGATTCAGTGGGTCAAAAAACATGCCACTAGATAGGTCGCGTTCGGTGTAGATCAAACTTTTTTTGTATGCCGATGTAATTGTGTGCTTATCGGACACCACGCCGATTTTAATTATTTTTAACATACAGGGTTTTTTGGCGCGCTGATTATGAATCTGAAATAATTTTTTCGGCAATGTATCGTGTTTCAGATATCCATCATCAAACTTGAAAAGCAAATTTTCACTATATTACCCCTTCTTTTTGCAAATAATTCTTGATTTAAAGCTAAATCGGCACTCAATATTTGATTTCCACCTCTTAAAAACCCATCTATATATTTTAACCCTTTTTCCATAACATTGTAAAGATTTATTTTCAATCACAGTAGTCATGTGATTGAAATAATTGAAAGTGAAGTTTAAATAAATAGAAAAGTGGGTTTTAAAGAGATGGAAATGAAATATTGAGTGCCAATTTAGCAGAAAACTCAAGAATTGCGTGCAAAAGAACGGAGAATATTGTGAATTTAGGTTAGCTTTCTATTCAAGTTTGATGATGAATATCTCAATAACGAAACGTTGCCGACTAAAAATTTCATATTCCTAATCTGCGCCCCAGAATCACTCCGTATGCCAAAAAAGCATCAACATCGGTGTAGTGTCCGATAAATAAACAATTATCTAAATAACCATTTTTTTTGCATTTTATTGGTATAGTGGACAAGTATCCTTTTGTAGGTCCTGGTACAACTAGTTCTGTACCGCAACAAATTATCACTTCAGTACCACCATCAACTGTTTCATCATATTCCTTAGTAAATCAAGAAGCAAGTAGCTACTTTTATGATGGCACCACGGCATCAGCAGGAGCCTATCAGCGCGCCTTTAGTAGTCAGCAATCTAGCGGCTTTGTAGCACAGTCGCATGTTCAGCAATCTCAGATTACACGGCCCCCTGTAACTGTTAACAGTCAACAACTACATGGTAAGTAAAAACAAGTTTCAACCATAAGGAATATATTCTTAGATTAAGAGGAAGATTTAGCTGTATCAGATGAATGTTTTGTTGAAACGTGTTATACCAAATTTTTCTAAAATTCTAATCTTATTGTCTTTATGTATTTATTTAAAGGTGGGAATAGTCGAGATTGACTAGTTAAGAAGAAATATTCAAAACCAGGAGGTTATTGGGGTTGCAGTCATAAAATTAATGGCTCATTTTAAAACTGAATTTGAATATGAATATGAATGAAATATTGAATTTGTCAAGCTTTTAAGAACAGTTTAAGCTTTAATTAGATTTTCCTCATGAAATTAGTTTATTTAAGTTAGAATTTAAGTAAACTAATACCTTATGTCTGACTTTTAATTGAGATGTTTCTGCTATGTTTTGATTTGAATTTCCTGTTTAATTAAGAAATTCGCATTGGTAAGGAAACTTTAGATAACATATTTTAGGGATAATTTATAAAACCTAAAATCGTTTTTGTAGATATCCTGAGGAAGGGAATAAACTATTATTGAAAGCTTGACAAATTTGATAAAGAATTCACCTTTAAAACTGGCCATTAATTTTATGACAGCATCCCCAATAACCTCCTGGTTTTGATTATTTTTTATTTATTTATTTATTTATTTGAAAATAGCAATTATAACGAAAGTTACGCTCACATATTTGTCTACTCGACAACGATTGCTTGATTATAGCGATAAATTGCATAGTAGAAATCGAAAATTACACTGTCATGTTTTTAATTGTTGACAATCACATCCTAACAACAGCTTTATTTATTTAATATGTCAGTTTCGCATTTCAAAAAATTTTGCAAACATTTATGTATAAAAAAATTTAAGATTGGGTTTTGTTGTATTGTTAAATGAATTGTTTAAAAAATTATTATTCCTTCATTTGATAGTTTCACTTTCTTTGAGTAATTTACAAAGGCTCCTCGATGAAGTATTCTCGGCCGTATAAAGGACCTACTATATTGATTATTGTTAATAAAATGTTACATTCTCCCCCTCGGGTTTCGAAGACCGGAGGTTGAGGAACCAGGACAAGATTGTATCTTCTGCTTCTGTTTAGGTCGTTTTCTTTTGCGTTGATCAAAATCCTCTGAAAGTTTAAATTTATTGTCAAGATATGTAAGAACCAACACACTATGCAACGATATTCGTCCATTAGTCGCCAAAATGTCACAGGCGCACCAAGCAATCCGGATGGCATCACTAAATTTTAAAAAGTTTTAAAAGGTGTTACGAGTGACATTTTATCATGGTCTTCTTTACACACTTTACCACAATTTTACTTGGTGATTCCTTGGGTAGGTATTGGGCGTGGTCACAGCATTAAGGACCCGAGAGTCACCACATATTCCAGTACTACCATTTTTCTTTTTGTCCAAGACAGGCGCAAACCAAGTAGATTCACAATCTTCTATAATACCATTCTGAAGTTTATCCAAGTCTTGCTTGTGGCTTGCTCCGGCGGATCGGCCTTGGTCGATCACCGGAGTAAAGCAGCAAGGAGCGCGACCATAACTTGGATGGGTGACCGGGCACGAGGTGTTTCTGCTTCGGGCGTAATCGACCGTGCAGCAACCATCCGAGTTATGGAATGAATGGTGTGTGAATTAGAAGGAGTAGGGGTCAGGGCACAATAAGCCTTTGGGGCTGCAGTGCACCACCTAAAGGAGGTTGAAACCTGGGTGAAAAGACCCCGAAAGGGTGTAAAACCAACCAACCAACGAAGTCTTGCTTAAGCATTTCCTTATTTGCAGGAGTCATACGATAAGGTGCTACTGATATAGGTGCATGATTACCTGTATCTATGTAATTTTCAGCACTGGGTCCAGCATATGGAATTTGACCTCCCCTAGAGCAATAATATTTTGATTTGCACTCGGTGCATCATATGCGGTTGGCTCTCCCCTAGAGCAAAATTATCTTGATTTAGGTCCAATAATGTATTATATTCATCTGGGCTTAATAATGTTAGTGTGTGTACTTTCAAATTCTGTGGTTGACATTTCTGTTCAAAATCTAACATCATATTCAGGACGAGTCGGGAGGAACGCACCAAATTCCAGAAGTGTATTGTATACGTAAAAATAATTTTAAAAAATCCATATGTTCTTATTCGATTCTCTTTTTTTTTAAATCTTTGGACAATCCACGAAAGCCTAAATACTAACGTACCGTGGGTGTCTTAAGCAGGGTAAGAGGAAGTTTGTTAACACGGGACTTAAAAACTTGAAGATTTGGGGGAAGGAAAGGCCTCCGCTGGCAGTAGGTTCCACAGTCTAGAAAATCTAGGGATAAAAGAACGAACGAAATGGGAAGTTCGGGGCCTGTCCAATTGAACCGTATAGGGATGCATACGCGCGGCACCACGAGTTTCTCTGTTGGGAGCTGCAAGAGTAGGGACTATACTGGATAATTCGTCGGAGCAGAAGCCGTAAAAGTATCTATAGAAGAGCGATAGATCTCCCACAGCTCGACGATGGGCAAGAGAAGGAAGTCTTTGAGTAAGTAAAGGATCATTAATAAGACGAACAGCCCTTCTTTGAATGACATCAAGAATGCTGAGGGTTGTAGGGGATGCCATTCCCCAGACATGAGAACAATATTCCAGAGAGGGTCGAATTTGAGAAACATCCAAAGTGTATAAATTGGAAGGAGAAAAATACTTTTTGGCTCGAAAAAGAAATCCACGCTTTTTTGAAGCCGCGGTAGCTGTACATACAATGTGTTTCTGCCAGTTAAGGTTATTCTCAAATGTGACGCCCACAAGGTTAAATGTGTCCCCGCTCTGCAAAACCTGGCCACTCATAAGCAAAGGATGAGTGTTTGATGATTTTTTCGCAACAAGAAACATGATTGTGTTTTGGATGCATTAAATTGAACGAGATTTTTGGCGCCCCAATCCAATATCAAATTGAGATCCTGTGAAAGAGATATCTGCATCGCCCTGCGTTTGCTTTCCAAGTCGGGTTGAGAGATTGGTTTGGGAACCTGTAAAAGTGGAGTGAAGGGTACTATCGTCAGCATAACTATGAATGGGATTTGTTGTGGAAGAAAGAAGGTCGTTGATGTGAAGAAGAAACAAAGTTGGTGCTAGTACTGAACCCTGAGGCACTCCAGCATTAATTTCGTGAAAGCTTGAAGAGTGGCCATCAACAATGACTGATATACGTCGATTAGAAAGATAACTGGAGAGCCAAGAGCAGAGTTTAGTTGGAAGACCGTAGGAGGGAAGTTTATTAAGAAGTGCGTCATGCCAGACTTGGTCGAAAGCTTTAGATATATCAAGAGCAACGATCTGGGACTCACCTAGAAACTCAAGAGACTTGTCCCAGTTGTGTGAAACGAAGGAAAGAAGATCTGCTGTAGATCTCTTGTGACGAAATCCGTATTGCCTGTCATGTAAAATTTTATGTTTTTCTAAATACCTAAGAATTTGCGAGTTAATGGATTTCTCCATTACTTTACAAAGTATTGAGAGGAGTGAAATGGGTCTATAGTTGGATGGAAGAGATTTAGATCCTTTCTTGGGAATAGGCTGGACACGTGCAGCTCTCCAGCTGTCTGGAAAAATGCCCGTGTCATAAGAAATTCGAAAGAGCCTGGTTAAAATAGGTGCAAGTTCAGGAGCACATTTTTTTAAAACGATTGCTGGTATTCCATCTAGCCCAGACGATTTCTTGGTGTTAAGAGAAGAAAGGATACGCTTAATGTGTTTTACATTAAAAATTATATTGGGCATTTTGTGAGGAACTGGGGGAATACTTGGAATTGGATGATTGACAGGTGGATGAAGGGTTGAATTGGCAGCAAATCGTTTAGCAAATAGTTCGGCCTTTCCTTTAGATGTAGAAATAACTTAATCTTCCAAAGTTAATGGTGGAAAAGAACTGGTACAGAAATTTCTACTGATGTTTTTGGCAAAGGACCAGAAGGATTTGCTGCCATTTGAGCAAGAAAGTACTTTGTTTTTTATACGGTTGTCAAAGGAGTCTTTGGCTTCTGAGATTGTTTGGTAGTAGTGGTTTCTTGCTTCAATGCTGGCCTGTCGGTTTTCTGGACTAGGATCCTGTAGAATCTTCTAGTGAGCCTGAACTTTTAAAATTCTAGCTTTGTCACATGTTTTAGTGAACCAAGGTTTGTGATTAGAGGGTTTGATGGTTTTCTTGGTGTGAGGTACATAGGTTTCAACGACCAATAGAATTGACTCGGTCAGTTGCTTACAGATTTCGGAAGGATCCTGGGAAGAAAAGCAGATAGTGTCCCAAGGGTACGTGGCGAAAAAGTCCCTAAGGCCATCCCAGTCGGCTGAGTTGTAGTGTCATACGGTGCGTGGTGGCATGGATTCATTTACCTCAGGATGTACAGAGTAAGATACAGTAATCAAGCTATGATCTGAGCGACCTAGAGGGGCAGTAACAGATGCTTCATAAAGTTCAGGGTTAGAAGTAAGAAAACGATCTAAGGGGTTTGAGCTATAATTTGACACTCTAGGAAAGTAGGTAGGAGTCATAATAAGGTTGGTAAGAGAATTACTGACTGCGAAGATTTCGGCTGCTCTGCCTTGAGGGTCAGTTTTTGAAGAGCCTAGCCAGTCCTTATTATGGATATTGAAATCGCCAAGCACGATTACTTCGGCCATTGGAAACTGGGAAATGATACCGTCGATCTTTGTTGAAAGAAAGTCAAAGAATTCGACATAGGAATTGTCAGATGGAGATCGGTACAAACAACAGATAAATTTAGTAGAAGACCTAAGGGAAAGTTTGAGCAAAAGGACATCGGGCCTACCCGATTCAAGATTAGAAACTCGAGCACAAGCCAGATCGTTGCGAACGTAAGCACACACGCCCCCATGTGGGCGAAAAGACGAAATAAGTTCGTAGCCTGGGCTGATCTGGTCAGCTGGTTGAAGTTTTAGAACTTATTTGTGTCTCCGTTAGAAACAGTATGTGGGGCTTAGATGACTCAAGGTGATGGTGAACGGAGATTATATTGGTGTTAAGCCCACATATATTTGCAAAAGAAATCAAACCTTTCGATGATGGCCCCCGGATGCACCCCTCGCCCGGAGATCCGAATGGAGGGGTATTTTACCTCCGGAATATTTTACTCCCGGGTGTGCCGCCATCATTTTTACATAATTTTGGGGTGAAAGGAAAATAAAGAAAAGAAAAAAGAAGGAAGAAGGAAAACTGACTCACTTACCCAGAACCCGAAACGTCCGTTAGGACTTTACGGGTCCTTTAAAGGGTGAGTGGGGTGGTACCACCTCAGGCGAGGAAAGTTCCTCTACCTCCTACTAATTTGTTTTCAAAATATCGCGTGAATAAAAGTTATAAAGTTTACCGCTTTTTATAACAAATGATAAGTACCGGTTGTTTGGTCCGTTTTGTTGTTCAGATATTTGTCAGTTTCAGTGTGTTTAACGCGTTCATTTTCGAGTTTGTACGAATAAAGTTTTATAAAATGCCACACATCTATTGAAATTTAGAATATGCAAATATGGTTTTTGTTTACGGCTTCTGTAATGGAAATGCTACAGCTGCTGTTTAAGAATACCGTCGACGATTTCCACACCGGAGAAATCCGGACAAAAACGTATTTATCAGAGTTTTTAACAAACTTTAACATTTGTTAAAACAGCAGAATAATTAAATCTATGTTAATGTACGAAATTTTGTTTCTTTGTAATTAAGCCATAATTTGAAAACAAATGAGAATCGAATAAGAACATATGGATTTTTTAAAATTATTTTTCGTGTACAATACACTCCTGAAGTTTGGTGCGTTCCTCCGGACTCACCCTGTATTTGTTCGGTTGCTCGTCATCAGCAAAATACCAAGTTTTTGAGCCAATATTTAAAGAAATATTAGCTTGTTTTAAAAAGTCTATTCCAAACACTAGCAACACTTTGTTTGGCACCTGTATCAATCAATCCAATTCCATTTAATCCTAAAATATTTATAAAAAGTACGGGACGTGACTGAGGAGAGAGCTTAGGGTCAATCTCATCTACAGCACAAAAATCTAGCGAAGCTGTTGCTTCATTAGTACCTGTAGGACAATTAGATTTGATGTAACCTGGTCTTTTACAGCCATAGCACGAAAGTTGCATAGTTTCACGAAGCGTTACAGTGGAAACATCTTGTGACATGAAATGAGTTGTCGATTGCTCGAGAGCTGGCTGTACATAGCAGAACTAGTAGAAGGCGAACTTTTGTCCATTGTATTTTGCAAAATATTTTGCTTACGACTACACTGGTTTTCAGTTTGTCCTGTATAGGGGCAAAACCAGCATTTGACACGCTTGTCTGATAATTTATTTTTAACCCGAGTTTCAAACCGATCAACAAAAGTCTCTTCAGCTAGTCGACACTCTTTTAATAATTCGTTAAGTACTTAAACTATGTCAATTTGAGTACTTTCATTTAAAGTACCAGGCGGCAATTGTGACAAAATCGCGCGCTCGTGACATAAATATATCGGAAGAAGTTTTCAAGTCCTGTTCACTAGCAAAAAGTTCTCTATACACAACATACGCGGGTTTTTATATTATTACCAGTATCCTTCCTCTAGGTCTCCATAGAAATAATAAAAAACAACGCGACAAACTTTGAATAATTGCAGAATTAGCACGAAATTTGCAATTTGTTGTTGTTCACAGGAACATTGTGAAATGTCCAAAACGCGTCAACTTTCTGACGGTTCACCTCTCTTCTCCACTTTCCGCGTCGACACTCCTGTATTGCCACGAGTTGAGCGCCAAATATAACGATAATTGGTTAAAACCACGTTTTAACTTTAACTTAGTACCGTTTATTTAATAATATGTGGGTAACAATACAGATAAAATAAGTTTTAACAGGCAAAAATTGACATGTAATGTTGTCAAACCGCCATTCTTCCCTAGTCTCTCTTTCCTGACTAGAGGCGCCTCTGTTTCAGCGTTCAAAGGCTCCTCGATGGAGCATTCTCGGCCGTATAAAGGACCTACTATATTGATTATTGTTAATAAAGTGTTACGCAATTTTTTAAAATTAAAAATTAGTGTCAAACAAAAAGCAGAAATAGTTATTTATTATACAAGGGACAAGAGTTCTAAATTTCAGTACGAGGTTGTCTCCCGACGCAAAGCGAAGTGAGACAATAAACCGAGGGCAAAAATCTAACATTTTTTCCGTGTATAATACACTATTTTTATCTTTTTTGTTAATTTTATCCTATCTCTAAACCTAATAATGTTTAAGTTATTAATGGTGAAACGTTTAAAATTTAATTTCTTTGCTATTTTTAAGACAGCCTAGCCACAAATTATCAGAATATCCAGATGCGAAAGTGCGGCGAAATACGCTTACTTGTTTCTATGACCTTGAGAAAGAATAAATGGAAAATCTGCACTAATGCATGAATCGTAATATTTTTAATTTGTAAAACGTTATGTCGCTTTTTTTATGTGGGGAAAACGGGACAAAAGAATAATACACTATTTGATTATTAAATTTTTCTTTATTAAAAAATATTACAAACTAAAAATTTTACCTATGCTTTGAAGGGTAAAATATTGTTAGTAGATGTTACGTTTAGATCAATTTGTAATAAAATATCTATACCTGGTTGCACAAAACATTTTTAAAAACGATAAACTAATGGGGGTTTAAAATGTTTAACAAAACGCCATATTTAAAAAAACAAACGTTGTCTAAAAACTTCTTATTAAATTAATTAAAGGTATTCCGTTTTACTAGCTTAATTGTTTAATAAAAAGTTTTGTATAACTGGGGATTAAAACAGAATAATTGAGAGCAGAGTAACAAAAGTTTCTAGAGAAACCCTGGCGCAATCTTTTAAAGCAATGCAGATGTTGCCATAGTAATAGGAGTATGTTATTTTTTTAAATGCTGAGAAAACACCTAATTTTTCTTTATTTAAAATATAACCTTTCAAATGTTAGTGCAGCTATAAATAAAAAAAAATAGTTTCCTTCCTTTAGGCACATGTCTAAGTATTTTGTAAAAACTTTGTATTAATGTTAAATAGTTTTAAAAAAATATTACTTTTTAAGATTTATTTGATATTTACCTGATAAAAAGTAATTTTTTTTGAAAGGTTCTCAGAATTGTCTGTATTTCTTGATGATAATGGCTTGAAAAATATTGTCGGCACGGTAGTGTTAAATAGACGTGTCATTGCGGATGACGAGATAGAAATAAATTTATTTTCAAAATGATCTCCGCAGAATTTATAATTCATCAGATTTTTTTCAACAAATCCTCTCTTTCGGCATACTTAAGTCAGACCTTTGCGCTAAAAAAATATGTTTTTATTATAGAAAAACCATCCACATAATTATCCACATATTTTTTGTAATTAGAATTTACTACATCAAGAAAGTACTTTTAATGCATTTTTATATTAAAAAGTATTATGGTTACGTGAACATTGATGTGCCCGATATTATATTAGATAGATAGAATATATTACCTTAAAATGCACAATACGTACAAAGGGGTCGTCAATATAAATAAATATAAATATAAATACTATAAAAAATATATAGATATACACAAATATACATAGACACATAAATATATAAAATGTAATTGTAAAAAACACACCAAAAAAAAAAAGAATACAAATGAACAGAAACCTTGGCTATAAATAATTATTATAAATAAAGTTAAAATTTGTATAAATATATACATTTAAAAGAATATTAAAATTGTCAAATCAAAACGCAAGCAAAGTAACAAAGTCTAATGTCGCATATACTCTGCAACCGAGTAAAATGCCTTGTCAATAAGAAATTGCCTAACGGCATTCTTAAATTTACCACCTTGCATATTTCTAAAATCTCTTGAAAGCTTGTTGTAGAGAGTACAACCGTAAAAAGGAGAGTTTTCGAAAAAGGAGGTCCTGTGTAAAGGAACATCTATAATAGTCCTGTTTCTAGTGCTGTAATGATTTAACTCTCCGAGTCTCCTAAATAGTCCCATATTAGAATTTACATAAGTCACGCACTTAAAATTAAACACACATGGCAAAGTGTGGATTCTTTTCTGGATAAATAAAGATTTGCAGCTGTCACGCGGTTTAAGATTAAAAATTAACCTCAGTAGTCTTTTTTGCGCCACAAAGACTCTCTCAGATGCATTACTACCTCCCCAGGACACAATATTATTTGAAAGATAGCTGTAAGCCAGTGAATAGTACACAGAGAGCAATCCCGATTCGTCCAGTGTATTTTTTAAGTTAAGGATTGCATAAAACGCCGAATTTAATTTTGAGCAGACATAATCAACGTGATTTTTAAAAGACATTGTGGAGTCAAAAATGGTTCCTAAAAATTTTGTAGTTTCAGAAAATTTAGTATTATTATTTATTTCAAAATTTGATGGTAACGGTTTTTTAATAAAAAGTTCATGTATACAGTTTTGTTAGTGTTAATTATAAGATGGTTATTTCGACACCAGACTTCCATATCATGGCACACAATCCTAATGTGATTTGAGAGCTCCTCCGGAGTATCCGCGGCCACCACCACTGTCGTGTCATCAGCATACATGGTAACACTTCCTGTACTAATATTGTGTGGTAAATTATTGACATAGAGTAAGAACAGTAATGGTCCCAGGACAGATCCCTGTGGAACTCCCATACACACAGGCCTAGATTCCGACGTAGCACCGCCATATTTTACGACCATTTCACGCCCAGACAAATAGGATTCAATCCACTCAGATAGCTTACCACGGATACCCATATTGTATAGTTTTGAAAGCAAAATACTTCTATTTACAGTATCAAAGGCTATAGATAAGTCAAAGAAAAGAGCCACTACAAATTTTCCTTGATCCAGATTTCTATAGACATAATTTAATACGTTGTATGTTGCTGTTTCAATTGATTTATCGGGTACAAAGCCATGTTGACATTTATTAAGAATACTATACCTAGTAAGAAAATTCATTATTTTATCATAAACCATTTTTTCAGTAACCTTTGAGAATATACTAAGAATAGATATTTGACGATAATTTTCCTTGTCTCCTCGCTCATTTCTTTTATATATTGGTATAACATTGGCGGTTTTAAGTATTGTTGGAAAAATACCCTCTTGTAAACTTCGATTTATTAAGGAAATTAATGGACAGGAAATATATTCTCTTATAGTCTTGAGAAGTTTTACATTAATATCATCAGACCCTGCTGAATTTTTATTCTTTAACCCATTTATTGTTTTCAGTAGATCTATCTCTGTTAGTGACTCAACTACAATTGAATTTAAAACAAAAGGCACATCAACAAATGAATGAAAATTCAGACATCCATATTTATCCTTCAATTTTTTGTGGACCCAGTACTAAAATAATTTACAAATTCATTTGCAACTTCACCCGGTTCACTGATTACATTATCATTTACGTTAAGCCTAATCTCTTGAAATTTGTTTGTACCCCTATTTAATTTATTATTAACTATTCTCCAAACTTCCCTTGTCCTGTTAGTTGAATTTTCAATTCTTTGACGAACAAAAGTCTTTTTGCTTTTTTAATCTGTTGCCTATAATGATTTTTTACATTCTTATACTGCCGTATTATCTCATCAGTCCCAATGTGCTTTTGTAGCCAGTGCAGCCTATCTAATTTCCTTTTTATGGTTTTTAGATCGTTATTGTACCAATTTATTGGTCGTTTATTATATGTATCTCCATTAAAAACCTGTATCTTGTATGGACAGCAACAATTTAAACAATATAAAATTGAATCAACAAAATTTGACCAAGAAGTATTTAAGGAATCCGTAGTATTCAAGACATCCGTCCAGTCCTGTCTCTGTATCATACTAGAAAACATTGAAATATTATTATTTGAAAATTTTCTTAATTCTATAACTTTATTCTCGATTTTAAAATTTTTATTTTTAGAAAACAAACTAAAATTAAATTTATGTCCAAGATGATCGCTAATGTGAGGGTTATGTACACTGCAGTTATACAGATCTAACTCCATATTGGTTGCTACATAATCTATTATACTAACACTGGTCTGCCCTAGACTATTTGAAAACACTCTTGTTGGTTCATTGGTCGTGACATTAACTAAAAAGCTGTCAAATACATCCATTAAAGTCCTTGTTTGTACAGATTTTTTAGAGTAATCTATGTTAAAAATCTCCCACAAGTATAACGTATTTAAAACATTTAAGTACCTGCGAAAGAGCAGCACTTACTGAATTAAAAAACAAGTCAAAATCGCCGTTAGGGGGACGATAACAACAGACAATACAAACATTACCCACAGTAACTCCACAAATTTCACTATGTGCTTCAATTGCTATATTTTCAAGAAATTTATAAGATTTAAACATACAATATAAGGAGTTTTTAACCATAATCATTGATCCACCATGTCTAAGGTCACACCTAGAAAAATGGGATACCAAGGTGTATCCCTCAATTTTTAAATCACTTATAGAAGTTGCCTGTAACCAGTGCTCTGTCAAACAAACGATATCCACATTTTCATTATGGAGTAACAACTCCAGACTGTCAATTTTATTGGATAAACTTTGTATATTTATATGATACAATACCATTTTGTCTCTATTATTAACTGAACCCATAGGACTTTTATTTAACACCCGTTCAGATCCCACTGTGACAGGCGAGGGTATAAAAAGAATTTGACCTACTGTCACTCTCCCCCTTGCTGCTATTCATTCCTACATTATGCAAATTAATATCTGTTACTTTATTTTCATGGTAAGTAGTTTCAAGAGGTTCTAAGTTAAGTACATTCTCTACAATTTGATTGAGAGTTTCTCTAACTAATTGAATATTAAAATTATTACTGCATGCTTGCTTATTTAAATCTAAATTGACTTTACTTTCAACACTTGTTCCAGAGATTAAAGACTTTAAAACAATATTATTGCTAACTCTACTGCATAAAACATAGTCAGCAATGGTTCTGCATAATTTTGGTTTTGTATAACGATACAATCTACCTTGAGTGGTATTACACAACAAAACTCTAATTGATGCGTTTTGCTTTGACAAGAAATGTTGAACATAAGATAGAAGACGACCAGAAAGACAACTTACTTTATTATATTTTAGACATAAAATCAGGTTAGTAAATTTTCCTACTGAAAGTAGTGTGTCAATGGATTTTTTTAATGTTTTAATATAATTAAGGTCCAACAAAAGAACAACGGAATCATTTATACTATAGTTCTTACATAAATTAAAAATGGAATCCGCTAAATAGCATGGGTCCGCGCCAGAAATTACCCATCCCTCTACTAAAAATTGGTCCCTTTCTAAATAGTTCCTGAGTAGTGATGCACAATTTAACGCAGAATTGTCACCATAGACAAGTACTTTTTTTCTGCGTTCTACAGGTGTTACATATTTAGTAAGGCATGGACTTACCAAATTATCATTCGGATATTGTGTCGTCTTGATAGTATTTGTGGTTTTTGGGTTATGATTATTTTGTTTCTTAGGTACCTTTTGCGTTGCAATAACCGATGTGTCAGTCATACTACTCTTTTCGGAGGTTGTGGGCTTATCACTGGTCGCGGGTGACAAATTACACTGTATTTCCAATGAGTTTGTTAAAGTTTTGTTGGTTTGAGTAGCAGAGCAAGCTGTTGTAACAATCACCATTTTATCTGTCTGAGTAGCTGAAGATCTTGTTTCCATTTTTCCATTCTCTGTATTTTTCTTTATATTTTCAATTAACTTGGTAAGATTTTTTATTTCTTCTTTTTTATTACTTAAAGTTCTAAGAAGGTGTTCAATCTTTTTCTTTCCTTTTGTACACTCCTGTTCCAGTTCTTCATTTTTAGAAAGTTGATCAGCCAACTTATTTCTTAGATTTGCAATAATGTCCTCAGTCGGTTGCCTATTTTCGTTAGTATCATCACTATAAACAATATTGGTAACACTTATATTTGGCGAAACCGTGTGGACTGTCTCATTTACTTTATGTACTTTTCCGGCATTAGACCTTAATAGTCTTTTAAAAGATTACCAGCATGCGCTTCTAGTATTTCAGGCGAAGCCATTGGTAAAAGATGCAAAAAGTTTCTAGTAAGGTATCAAAATAATGATTTAGGAACACAGTCAGCCAAACAGATCTGGCGCGAAAACTTATCAGTCTTATCACTTACAGGTTAACAAAGATTAAATGCCGATTTAAACACATTTTAAAGTTATTCAATATACATTTATATTCTTATATACTCTATACTGTCACAATGATTATTAGACACAACTTTTTTCTAATTTATTACCACTATAATTCACGAAAAAACCAATTTACAATGCACAATACAATTGTACGTCATGTTCGGAACTACGTTCGCGGCAACTCCATTATCTATAGCCTGCACATCAACATGTACGGACTAATTAAAAATTAAGTATTATATATTAAAACTTAATTATATTACAAAATATCAAATTTATATTTACCTCAAGTGGTCTTTTGGGAATCTAAAAAGTGATTTTCCGCTCTCAGTATAGTATAAATATACACATTTATATCCCACATTAAACGGTAAAAAAATTTAAGAAGACACTATACTCACACTTTAATAATAATAAAAAATAAAAGTTCACAAACAACTAAACACAATTAACTAACTTATGCTCACGTTCTATACCAACAACTAACGTACTAAATCGTGGGGTTTATATCCACCACGCAGTGGGAGGGACCATGGTGAGAGATTTCAACGAACTCGCTTAGTTTCGCATCTGGGTATTCGGTTGTGGCCTAGCCTTTAACTATTAATATCTTAAGGTTTAGAGATAGAGTATATTTAACAAAAAAATATTAAGAAAAAAGTGCCAAGTTTAAATTTAAGGCTTAAAATAGTGGTTTCCATTTGAATTATTAAAGTTCTTTATTGCCGAACGTCAATTTCTGTAGCACTTCCGGTAAAACCGGAAATTGTATTTTTACAGTGAAAGGATACAAGGTTCAATAAATATGTGTAAAAAATCACATTAGCTTTTTTCTACCATCATTTCTTTTTTAACAAATGAGTAAAATCACATCAGTGAGGACCCCCATTTTCCACCTGATCATGAAAACTAAATTCATGTATTTTTTTAACAAGTAGTTACTATCAACAATTAATCCCCAATACAGTTTTTTGAAACTTTCATTTTAACTTTTTTTTACAAAAAAATTTTTTGTACTTTAAATTTAAAAATTCATTTTTAAGTAACCATCAAAGATGAATTAATAAAATTTTTAGGATTTATTGTTAAATATCTATATATTAATAAAACATAAAAAACTTGATAAAATTTATTTATTAGCTTATTGTTCCGAACCACCTCGTATAAAAACACGTACCTTTGTTTTTATATTTTTATATATAGTCCAGGATGGCATAAAAGTTCTCAATGGATAATACGGGCGTTTTCGGAAACCAATGAAAGTAATATAAGATTTTGGAAAAATTAAGGTAAATTATTTAAATAAATTAAATGATCCTAACTCTAAATTTTTTTAACGTAAACCCATTTTTGAAAGTCTGTAACATTGTCCCCTCCCAAGTTTTGATCGTCTCGATTAGGTTTCTTTACTGTCTTGATAGCAGCTTAGCCTTTCTAAATATACTACTTTCATCTTTGCCTGTGGACTCTTCTGGATTCTGTACACTAGATCATTTAGCCGTGTCACTATTCTATATGGTCCCTCCCATGACTTCTGAAGTTTCGGTGAACGTCCTTTAGTTTTTCTTGGATTGTATAACCAAACTTTTTACCGACCATAAATCCCTGATGGTTAGCTTTCAAATCAAAGCGGGTCTTCATTCGGCCACTTCCTTTTTGTAACCTGGTACGCACCTCTTCATGTATCTCTTGTAACTGTTTACTAAGTTGACTTACATAGTCTTCTGCTGGTTCTTTATTGGTGGAAGGTCGTCCTGTAAGCAAGTCAACTGGAAGCCATAATTCCGCTCCGAAAATTATTTTAGCAGGGGTTTCGCCAGTAGTTTCGTGAACTGCGGAGCAATATGCTAATAAAAACGGCTGTATACAGTTATCCCAGTCACTTTGTTGGTCATTTACTTTAATTTTTAGGTAGTTATCAAGGGTTTTGTTAAACCGCTCTACCATATCATCTGACTGGCGATGATGAGGTGTTGTTCTTGTTTTATGGATTCCCAGAAGATTACAAAGGTTCTTAAAAGATCGGACTCAAAGTTTCTACCTTGATCGGAATGTATTTCTATCAAACGTTCCAATGTAGCAGGGGCATTGCATAGCCCAAAGGGCATAATATTAAATTGCCACAGTCCGGTCGCGGTCTAGGAAGCAGATTTTTCCTTATCTTCCGGATGGAGTTCTACTTGCCAATAGCCGCTTTTCAAGTCTAATGTGGAAAACCATTTTGACCCCGTCAGTGTATCTAGGGTATCATCAATTTTTAGTAGTGGAAAACTGTCCTTCTTCGTGACGTCATTCAGTCTTCGGAAATCAACACAAAATCTGGTTAGCTTTGGGATAGTTCTATGATGCCTTGACTTTGCATGTCTTCAAGTAACTTTTCAACTTCTTTTTCTTGGCTAAAGGAATTCTTCTGGGTGGTTGTTTTATCGGTGATGCGTCTCCAGTGTTCATTCGATGTTAAACTACACTGGTTTTCCCAAATCTTTTTCGGATAAAGAGAAAACATCTTGATTTCTTCTTCAAAGTTCTTTCAGCATAGATACTTGGTCTGGGTCTAACAAGAATTTTAATGCAATTACCAGGCCTTGTAGAGATTCAGGTAGTTTACGTGTGGAGACTCTCGCAGCTTTGGTACAGGAATAGGTAACTATCATAGCAGTAGGTTGACAGGTACCGACTTTGTCACCCATTTTGACCTGTTGAGGGAAATTTTTCCGGTTCATGATTTTGACAAATACCATATTTTCTTGGGTTTGCGCCAAAGTTCTTGCTGGTAGAATAGGCAATTTTCTAATGGTTTGACTAAAACGATTTCACCTTCTTCTGAATCTTCAAACCTTGCTTGTATGATGCTTTTTGAGTTTGGCGGTAGAATAACATCTTCCATGAGGACTACTTCTCGAATCGATGTTTCACTGCTTCGTGGTAGTCTCATTACGATCTCTTCTTTATTGGTTCGTAGTTCCCGTTGTGGAAGATCTACTACAAACTTCTGATTTTCCATAATGTCAAGGCCAAGGATAACTTCGTCCAGGATGTCGACAACAAACACGACGTGGATAAATCTTGTTGTTCCTAGGGTTATTCTGGCTTCATGTATGGCTCTAACAGGGCGGAATATTTTACAGTGAGCTACGATGTTCGGCCTCACGATGGTATGTGTGGAACCAGTGTCTACTACCATCTCGCATTCCCGACCGCATACATTTCCAGGTACTACCAAGCTGGTGCCATTGTTCAGCAGCCAGGATACTCTAATAGTTGTTGTTAATGGGGCTTGGTAGCACCTAGCCAGTATTCGCCACTTGAAGCTAGCTACTGGGAGTTTTCCGGATTACTTGCAGGGGTATTCGATCTGGTACAATTTCTTTGAACGTGCCGCTCTTTACCACACTTCCAGCAAATAATGTTATTTCTTCGACGGAAGGTCATACTTTGGCTGTCTCCATCTGCTTGCTTCTTACGTACTATTTCTTGCAACTCTTTAATCACCTTTGTCAAATCGTTGTTCGAATAGTCGTTTTCTGGTACAAAGTTCGTTTTTCTTATTCTTGTTTGACTCCTGGAAGTTTGTTTTGCTGTTTCGAATTGAAGCGCATAGGCAAGTGCTTCAGATATTTTCTTTAACCTGGCCATTCTCAAAGCTTGTACGTCCAGTTGCATTTGCTCTTGGACTTGATTTACTTTGCCTTTAACTAACTGCTGTATTTCTTGCATTTCATCTTTAGCATCTTCCTTGGAAAGTTTAATTTCAAGCAACAGCAGTTTCCTTATCTCATCTTGGCTTTGATAAAATTCTCCTTTTAGACTTTCTCGGATCTTCACCATCTTTTCTTTTAGTTCTTGTTTCATTTCTGCTTGGCTTTTTTAATGTTTTTCTGAATTTTCTCCATTTGCTGTATTGTTTCTTCTTGACTGGTCTTCATTACCTTAACCTTAAGGTCTTGTTTTAGGGATTCTTGGCTCGTTTTCATTTATTTTTTTAGCTCTTCTTTCATTGATTCTTGGCTGGTCTTTATTTCTTTTTTAAGGCTTCTTTCATGGATTCTTGTTTTTCCATCATTAGCTTAATAAGTGAATTTCATCCATCGTTTTAGTTTGCTTTCTTGTCTCTACTGACATTTAATCTTCTTAACCACTTCGGCTTCCTCGGGTAATCTCGTTCCGCTTCTGGCACCAAATGTACACCGAATCATCTCGTATAAAAACACGTACCTTTGTTTTTATACCTTTATTAACAATAAAATGGCTATGGCTACAACAACGACAAAATCTTTAATTGTTAATATCTCGAAGTTATTTCGAAGGTTTTCTGTCGCCGTTTTATTGTAATGTGGAAGAGTGAAGAATGATCTATGATCTAATATAATAGAAATATCACGAAAATTCCATAGTACAGGATGGTATAAAAGTTCTCAATGGATAATTCGGGCGTTTTCGGAAACCTTCGAAAGTAATGCAAGAACTTGAAAAAATTAAGGTAAATTATTTAAATAAATTAACAAACTAAATTAAACACCTTTTTAAAAGTCTATAACACTATTGTTAATTAACATTTAAATAAACAATTTCAAATTTCGATAGCTTTTCCCTTGTAAAATAGATTTGTTTTTTGTCAGTTACGTGCTTTATACAGGGTGATTCAAAAATCGATCACAAAACTTAAGAGGGTGATTCTACTTGACAAAATATGGGTAGAGCTTCATATAATTTATTTCAAAATATTATTCGTTTTCGAGTTACAAGCCGTCAAAGTTCACTTTTTATTTTGGTTTTTTCGCCATATTGCATTTATTTTTAAACCAATTCAGTTGATATTTGGCACACAAATAGAGCTTTGCAGATTCTAAAATTTTAAGACAAAAGTTCTTTTTTAAATACCGCCTGAGGGCACTTTACCTAAAACTATCGCAAAGCTGGGGGCGCCATTTTATAGACAATCAAAAACCTAAAAATAGGGTACTCTTTATTAAAGTCGATAAACCTCACCGTTTAGGCACCAATAGACATCAAAGTTTTCATCAATTTCAATCAAATTACCCACTTACATTCAGTAACTCAACCGACAAACTTTACGAGGCGATTCTACAACAAAAAATAAGAAAATAACTTCTTATAAACATATGTCCTAAACGTCTTAGTTTTTGAACTACGGTGGGTTAAATATTTAAAAAAAATTGTTTTTTTAATTTTTAATAACCCGTAGTTCAAAAACTAGGTATGACGTTTAGGACATATGTTTATATAAAGTTTTTTTCTTATTTTTTGTTGTAGAATCGTTTGGTTAAGTTTGTCGGTTGAGTTACTGGACACCCTGTATGTATGTAGGTAATTTGATTAAAATTGATGAAAACTTTGATGTCTGTTTTCATCAATTTTAATCAAATTACCTACATACATACAGGGTGTCCAGTAACTCAACCGACAAACTTAACCAAACGATTCTACAACAAAAATAAGAAAAACACTTTATATAAACATATGTCCTAAACGTCATAGTTTTTGAACTACGGGTTGTTAAAAATTAAAAAAAACAAGTTTTTTTAAATATTTAACCCACCGTAGTTCAAAAACTAAGACGTTTAGGACATATGTTTATAAGAAGTTTTTCTTATTTTTTGTTGTAGAATCGCCTCGTAAAGTTTGTCGGTTGAGTTACTGAATGTAAGTGGGTAATTTGATTGAAATTGATGAAAACTTTGATGTCTATTGGTGCCTAAACGGTGAGGTTTATCGACTTTAATAAAGAGTACCTTATTTTTAAGTTTTTGATTGTCTATAAAATGGCGCCCCAGCTTTGCGATATCTGTCAAAATAAAAAGTTATGATGTAAATAAATTTTAAGTTTTAGGTAAAGTGCCCTCTGGCGGTATTTAGAAAAAGTACTTTTTTCTTAAAATTTTAAAATCTGCAAAGTGTGCAATATGGCGAAAACACTAAAATAAAAATTGAACTTTGACGGCTTGTAACTCAAAAACGAATTACCCTTCGCTACGCTATCACTACAATGCGCGGTCGAGTATCTCATAGTTTCTTCAACTCCTACCAGTAGTAATTAGAAACAACAATTGTAATATTACTATTTAACAAATATTTTTTTAAATCATAATATAAAGAACAACTTATTTTATTATTTAAATATTTAAAAAAAATTATAACTGATTTGAACGCAAAATGTAACGCGTTATTTTTATTAGGTTTTAAAAACTTTGTTAACAATACCGTTCTTATCTTTTGATAGAAGCTTATATAGAAGAGATATAACATCCTCGATTTTTAGTAGTGAAATTGGCGCATATATAACGAAAGAGTCGTCAAAACTTGGATTTTTTCTACCATATTAGTTTTTTGATTAAAAACAAACTTATTATTATGGAGATTAATTGTTTGGATCATTATAACTTTGTTTTAAAGTAATTATAGATTTTTTTACATTCAGTAAGACTTGACAGTCATTTTTTTAATGGTGGTTCACTGACTTCATATAACAATTTATTCTCTCGTAAAATAGATTTGTTTATTTTTTCTCAGTTACGTGGTTTATATATTTAACTTTAATATTACAAAAAAAAATCACTGCATGCGATTAACTTAAACAATATAAATTTATTTTATCCGCGCCGGGCGCTATCAATACAATGACGCGGTCTTTATTTGTTTTTAGCGGGTGCCTTTTCGTTGACCTTGCAGGGTATAGCGAAAACTAAAAGAGATAGAACAAATCTGATTGCGCAATCTCGATTTCAATTTTTGAAACAAATTCAATGGTAAAAGCAAATCATGGCAAACTTGATTCGGTTTGGAGATACAAAGTGTTTGTTAAATTTTGTTAATTTGGCTGGCACTTGTAACTTGCTTGATATTAGAGATAGAGAATAAATGTAAGAAGGAAAGCTTTATGGATTTTTAGGTAGAATTCAGTGCCTTACCTACATTTTTTTCATTGACTTTTGTTTTAAAGTTATAACACAAAGTTGTTTTTTTCTTTAAATGGAACACCCTGTATATTTTATTACCAATAGAAAGGTATCCTTAAAAGCTGTAAAATATACCGCACCTAATAAATTTAATTTTTAATAGTTTCGGAAATTGTCCGGAATTCGATAAAAAAATAGCATTTTTAAAATAAAACTAGTATATTTTATTACCATTAGGAAGACATTTCAAAAACCTTTAAAAATTTACTACATTTAAAGTTATTTTTTCTAAAGGTCTGGTTTCGTTGGTGCGTCTAACTACTGCGACTGACCGTCGCGTTTAGACGCGGAAGGCAGTCGCCAATCGCGATAGACGTGAGGTGGTTTCGTTGATGCGTCTTGAATCTCATTTGAGTTGTTTGGTTGTGTCATCTAGCACAGATAAATACATTTGTGTATACAGAGTCTTACAGAATGTTGTTAAGAAATTTTAAGGGCAGATTGTACATCAGGAAATTTAAAGGAAAGTTCTTATAAACCTATGGGTCCGCAAATTTTTCGTTCTCAAGATACTTAATGTTAAACTTTTAAAAACAATTATTAAAAAATGTTGTTGTTACATAAATTGCTTATAAGAATTCGAAAAACCTATTTTTAAAAGAAAACGTTTCCGCAATGGTTCTTTTATGGTCTAAAATATGCAATGTGGCGAGCATGGTATAGGGACTATCGTATCAGCCACTCACTGCAGCAATCCGGGTTCGAATCTCGGTTTCCTTCACGGATTTTTAATAGCTCGTCACCTCACAGATGGTAATGGCAAAGCCTCTGTGTAGTATTCTGCCAATTCTAGGTAGTAGTTATTTTAAAAAATAACGCCCGTGGTGGCACTACCGCGTTGTCTAAAAGGTGCTGTAAAATGCAAAACTGTATGTTTCAGTGCTTGGATAACGTTGATGGAATAGGGTAAAAAATGGGTTAACATCCAATAATCCGGCACTCACGGTACTTTGGTATTTCGGCATAAGCCTTCGTGAGATGTCACAAAGATAAAAAAATACTGGATTTTATTTTTTTCTCCCAAACTAAACAAGATACAAAAAGGAGACATAAAAGCTGAATTTTTATTTGCTTAATCCAAAGAAAAAAACAACTTTTTACACACATATAGAGAGTCCATAATGGCCTACGATTTACCAGTAATATTCCTTCAGTTACCGCTTAAGACGCTAGTGGATTTATAAAATGTAGTTAAGCTAGTGATAAATTACACCCTTAATGCCATGAAGAATAATGTCAATTTAAAAAAAATTGAGCTGGACCCATGTTTTTATGAACTTTTTTATATTTAAAATAGTAGAATCTACCCTTAAATTTCCCCGACAACATTTTGTAACATTCTGTATATTGATAAAGGATACAAGTGAAAAGTTATGCTTATAGCTTGATATAAATAATTTTGTTGCTAGAGGAAGAAGGAGATGAAGAGTTGTTACTAAATCATTTTTTCTTTTTGGGAAAAAGTAAAACGCAAAAAATATTTAAAAAGAGAACGGAAAAAGAATATTTTCGATTGCTTTGAGATTTTTTGCTTAAGTCTAGACCAATTTCATTTTGTTTTAACACCTATTCGAGACAAATTAACAAAACTTGAATCAAATGTAGTAAATAAAGTAAAATTTCACCATTTAAAAATCAAAGAATCGCTTAGCAGCGCGTCTATACTGGTACCCAGAGCAGTCGAGTCGCAGGCGCTACGTCTCAATCGCAAGCTTCCGCTGTTGGAACGCGTTAACCAAACCACAAACATGGACTTTATATTTAAGCAGACGTTTACAGCCGGATGCAGTCGCTAGTCGCGACGGCCAGACGCGTCAGCAAAACCTACCTTAACAGTTTTGGAAATATGAGCATCCAAATCTTAATGCGTATATCTACTATTTTTGGATTTATATGGTCATATTTCCAAAACTATAAAATATAAATGTATAAAATGTGGTATTTTTTAAACCTCCTTAAAATATCTTTGCAATGGTAATATAATTTCCAGGGTGTTACGTTAAAAAAATCCTGATGATGACCATATTTCCGAAACTTTAAAAAAAGATATATTGAATGTAGTATTTCTTATAGCTTTTAAGGAGACCTTCCTATTAGTGATAAAATATATAGGGTGTTCCATTTAAAAAGCCAACTTAGTACCTATTTAGGTATTCTCTATCTTGATTATATAATTTTTATTTTTATTTATAACTAGCTATGATTCCCGGCTTCGCTCGGGAGTTTATATGAGACCCAAATAACCGTTGTTCTGAATGAAGTTCAAATACTCGACAACAGATGGCGCCACTACACTTACTTTCTAGATGATTCCAAAAATTTTCAGAACTTTGTGTCTCCGCCAATTTGTCAAGAATGAGTGATAATATTTTACATTTTTGCCACCCACAACCAGCCACTTCCACCCACCCCGACCAAACTCCCTTACTCACAATGGGAGACCAAGGGGTATTTGTAACCCCGACGGGAAGTCGATCGGAGTTGCGGATGATAGCGAAAATCGTGGACACACGAACGTACATTAGCATTTTATATAATACTAGCTATGATTCCCGGCTTCGCTCGCGAGTTTATATGAGACCCAAATAACCGTTGTTCTGAATGAAGTTCAACTACTCGACAACAGATGGCGCCACTACACATATTTTACATTTTTGCCACCCACAACCACCCACTTCCACCCACCCCGACCAAACTCCCTTACTCACAATGGGAGACCAAGGGGTATTTGTAACCCCGACGGGAAGTCGATCGGAGTTGCGGATGATAGCGAAAATCGTGGACACACGAACGTACATTAGCATTTTATATAATATATTAGACTAGCTATGATTCCCGGCTTCGCTCGGGAGTTTATATGAGACCCAAATAACCGTTGTTCTGAATGAAGTTCAACTACTCGACAACAGATGGCGCCACTACACATATTTTACATTT
Source organism: Listronotus bonariensis (assembly GCA_014170235.1). Lineage (NCBI taxonomy): Eukaryota > Metazoa > Arthropoda > Insecta > Coleoptera > Curculionidae > Listronotus > Listronotus bonariensis. The sequence continues at coordinate 35,040 of JACEGR010007716.1, forward strand.
TTGCCACCCACAACCACCCACTTCCACCCACCCCGACCAAACTCCCTTACTCACAATGGGAGACCAAGGGGTATTTGTAACCCCGACGGGAAGTCGATCGGAGTTGCGGATGATAGCGAAAATCGTGGACACACGAACGTACATTAGCATTTTATATAATACTAGTTATGATTCCCGGCTTCGCTCGGGAGTTTATATGAGACCCAAATAACCGTTGTTCTGAATGAAGTTCAACCACTCGACAACAGATGGCGCCACTACACATATTTTACATTTTTGCCACCCACAACCACCCACTTCCACCCACCCCGACCAAACTCCCTTACTCACAATGGGAGACCAAGGGGTATTTGTAACCCCGACGGGAAGTTGATCGGAGTTGCGGATGATAGCGAAAATCGTGGACACACGAACGTACATTAGCATTTTATATAATATATTAGATATTAGATTAGATATTAGATTAGATTAGATTAGATTGTGCTAGTGATCTTAAATGGGCTGGGTCAATAAATATTGTAATTGTTTCATATCGCGAGCAGTTAATTTTGTTTTCTAATATTAAAAACCATAATTACTTCAAAAAAAATTAAGTTATAATGATCCAAACAATAAGGTTAATTCCAATGAAGTACTTATAAATAATTTTAAGTTTGTTTTTAATTAGTAGATCCAACAAAATCCTAGTTTTGACCACTTTTTCATTATATACGCGCCAACTCCACTACTACAAACCGTCGGATATTAGATCTTTTCTATGTAAGCTTCTATCAAAAGGTAAGAATGGTATTGTTAACAAAGTTTTTAAAAATTAATAAAAATAACGCGTTACATTTTGTGTTCAAATCCGTTATAATTTTCTTTTTATATTTAAATAATAAAATTGGTTGTTCTTTATATTATGATAAAGAAAATATATAAGATTTGTTAAATAGTAATATTTCCAATTGTTGTTTTTAATTACTACCCGCAGGAGAAGGTAATCGCGAGCAGTTAATTTAATTTTTTTGGAATAATAAAGTTGAATGTATAGAGCACGTAATTGATAAAAATAAAATCTATTTTACGAGGGAGAAGACATCGAAATTTGCAATTGTTTAGTTAAAAGTTAATTAACAATAGGCTATTAAATAAATATTATTAGTTTTTTTATAATTTATTAAAATATCGATATTTAACAGTAAATCCTGAAAATGTAATTAATTTAGGGGTGATGGTTACTTGGAAATTGATTTTTAATTAAAAGAACTAAACATTTTTATTGTAAAAAATTATGTTTAAATAAAAATTTCAAAAACTGTTTTGGGGATTAATCTCGGGATTAATAGTTGAAGAATTAACTTATTTAAAAAATATGTGAATTTAGTTTTTATGACCAAGAGGAAAATGAGGGGTGCATTTGATGTAATTTTACTCAAATTGATAAAAATGGCGGTTAACATGACATTTTCGAACGCCATTTTGTTAAAAACTATTTAAAATAGGTATAACATGTGTTACATGTATTTTTCTGGAATTGCCTGTAGAATTGATTTAAAAAATAAATAAATAGAATGCTCCATTTGAAATAGCAAAGTTAGGAGCACTTCCGGTTAAACCGTATATGCTACATAAAATCTGAAATATCAGAAATCATTATCCTATTCAACCAAACATCCGACCAAAATATAAAAATTGTAAAACACTTCTTAAGAAAATAACAGGCTTGATAGTAATCTCGTGGGAACCCGGTTAACACATCTTTCGGTTTGTCTGGTAGGTACTTGTGCATATCGAAAACGCCTGTCAATTTTTTTTTAACCTTACTATGATATATTCTTAAAAATTTTAGAAAAAAAATCAAACTAAAATCGAGGAATGTAAAAAAGGCCAACAGCAGACATATTTTAGAGTCTACTAACAAAAATAAAGCAACATGGGATATAATTAAGAACAATAAACCTATTAAAAATAAATCCTATACAGTAAACTTAAATGAAATAAAATTTCTAATATTACCACTAACCCCATGAAGTATTTAAATTCTCTCTCCCATGTTACCAAGCAAAATAATAAAGGTCAATTTTTTCAATTTAAAGCAATAAGCTACAATGATTTAAGAGACATAATATCTAACCTTAAGAATAGCCCTAGTAGGAACTGCTTTGGTATTTTTTTTAATCTTTGGACAATCCACGAAGGCTGAAAGCCTAAATACTAACGTACCGTGGGTGTCTTAAGCAGGGTAAGAGGAAGTTTGTTAACACGGGACTTAAAAACTTGAAGATTTGGGGGAAGGAAAGACCTCCGCTGGCAACAGGTTCCACAATCTAGAAACTCTAGAGATAAAAGAACGAACGAAATGGGAAGTTCGGGGCCTGCCCAATTGAACTGTATGGGGATGCATACGAGTTTCTCTGTTGGGAACTGCAAGAGGAGGGACTATACTGGACAATTCGTCGGAGCAGAAGCCGTAAAAGTATCTATAGAAGAGCGATAGATCTCCCACAGCTCGACGAGGAGCAAGAGAAGGAAGTCTTTGAGTAAGTAAAGGATCATTAATAAGACGAACAGCCCTTCTTTGAATGGCATCAAGAATGCTGAGGGTTGTAGGGGATGCCATTCCCCAGACATGAGAACAATATTCCAGAGAGGGTCGAATTTGGGACACATACAAAGTGTATAAATTGGAAGGATATGTATGGTATAAATGTAAAAATTCTTAAGACTCTCAAGGAAATTATGATCTATCCTCTAACTATGATTATCAATAAATGTATAGAATCTGGTTGGTGGTTCCGGTTTTTAAAAGTGGTGATTGTGATGATCCTGCAAATCACAGACCGATTTCTGTAGTACCCTTATTTGGAAAAGTTTTTGAGTGTGTCCTTGGAAACCAGATGTGCAACTACCTTAAGTCTGATAATCTATTATACCAATGCCAATTTGTGTATCGTAAAGATATGTCAACAACGTAAGCAATAAATCATTTTACTGCCTCAGGAGTGTTTTGAGAAACGGATGTACGCTCGTGCCTCTTTTTGACTTGACGAAGGCTTTTGACTGTGTATCTCATAATTTGCTGATTCAAAAACTTTTAAATATAAATTTTCTTTTAACACTGTCAAACTAATTGAATCATATTTATCAAACCGTCTTCAGTATGTAACCTATAATGTTACAACATCCAGCAAACTACCTGTCCATTATGGGGTTCCCCAAGGCTCTGTTCTTGGTCCAGTTCTATTCCTTTTATATATAAATGACATATATGCTTGTACCTTGGATAAGAGTGTGGATATTCTTTTGTACGCTAATGACACCACAGCACTTGCTAATCAAATGAGAGCACAACTTGAAGAGAAAAGTGTAAATGTGCAATATAAGATCCATAATTGGTTTCTATCAAATGGTCTAAGTATAAATAAAACAAAAACTCAGACATTGGACTTTTCTCTTAGACCACTAGAGACAGTATCTGTCTCTGTCAAGTTTCTGGGCATATATCTGGACTCAAGATCGACATGGGAAACACATGCTGAATATCTTACAAGCGTGTTGAGCAAGAGCACTTTTATTTTTCGTAGCCTTAAGAACATTGTTACTGAGGAAGTCTTATTGAAGGCTCCCTATGGTCACTTCCACTCCCACCTATGCTATTTTGTGTTGGGGACATTTGCCGCATTTGGCTAAGGTTTTCGCGGTACAAAGGCGCTGCATAAGAATAATGGCGGGTCTAAAGTTCAGGGATTGTGGTAAGAAGAGTTTCATCTCTCTTAACATTATGACGTTGCCTTCAATTTACATTCTATCCTGTCTAATGAATATAAAAAATAACACAGCTATGTACTTTTATAACGGTGACTACCACAGTTATAACAGAAGATCAAAAAATTGTTTTGCTTTAAGCTACAACAGAGTTGCTAGAGCCAGGGATGGTGGAAACCACCATGGTCTAAAAATGTTTAATGTACTACCTGATTCAATTAAAAATCTTACCCCCAAATCATTTAAGTATAAACTAAAAAAATATCTAAAAAGAAGGCATTCTATAGCGCTGATGGGTATTTTAAGAATCATTTCGAAGACTTAAAATAGCGATTGTAATGTCAAAATGGTATAAGCTTGATCTTAATGTTGTTTTTTCTTTCGACTAATATGTACGGATTCAAATGTATTGTGTTAGTTTCTATATATTTTATTCTGTAGTGTTTAGATTTGTAGAATATTGTCCATGCTCTTTTAGTGTATAATGACTAATATTAGTTTTTTATCTTTTTGTAACTGTGAAATAATGACTACTGTTTTTGAATGATACTTTTAAATATTAATTTGTTGTACTACGCAATCATTTTTTACTTTCTATTTTTTAATCAATATTTTTAATTTAGCCACAGTTTTATTATATATTGACTTGTGAAAATACTTATAGTATGTACATTTATAAATAAATATTATTATTATATATGAATGAACTAAATCCTTAAAAATTTCAAGTTTACAGCTCCAACTTTTTAATTTTTTTACATTTTCAAAAATACAGGGTGATGATGTGCACGGCTGTATCTGCCAGGTGATATTTTTCGTACTTAGCATAGCTATGACTCATCAGTACACAAATTTCCAGGCTTACAGGTCTAGAGTTATTTGAAGGGTGGACTAGCTCTCCTACTAGATTAGAATAAATTCGTTTAAAATTCAGTGGTTTGTTTTTGGAAAACATTGAAACACGTCGATTTTTATTTTTGGCCGCGGTGCTTTTAATAGTAAAATCATATATACAGGGTGGCCGACAAATAAGTAGTGACCATCAACCTAATGTTTTTAAATAGAAACACCTATTTTGTATTACATTTTTCAATTCTGCATCAAATTCTAACTATTTTTCGTTACCATGTCTTATACCTAAAATTCACAGTTATCAAGAAATTCACCATCAATTTCATTCAATAATTATAAAAGGGCGTAAGTTAAATAAATTATTTAAAATTAAGGGGTGTGCTTTTCGAAAAACGCTTATTCATGTCAATTTTAATTTTTGGCTTCGATTTTTTCGTGTTAAAATTATGTATGCAGGGTGACCCAAAAATAAGCGACAACTATCACCCTATTTTTTTCTCTTTATTTATGTTCATGATTAAATTTCTCGATAACTGTTTACTTAGGTATAAGACGTGGTACACGAAATATAGTTAAAATTCGATTTTTTATTTTATTTTTAAAAACGTTTAGTTTCCTTTTTAAATTTTTTAAAATGAGTAATTCTCTATGCTTTCCGGCAACTTTTTGTAACAAACAATAAAATTATATATCCAAGACTTTTTAAAAATGAAGTTCTATGACTAGGGATACTGAGAACACGGCCATTACGCGTGTAATAATCATGGTCTTGGCTAAGTGCAGTAAAACGAGTAATTCTGTTTTACGAACAGCACACACTTTAAGATACACAGGTGTGGAAAATCTTTATTCGCCCTTTGCAACTGCCCAAGTGGAATAGAGGGCACAGAGAGTATTACTCAATCACATAAGTTCGACTGAAACAGACGATGCGATGTTGTCTAATGCACAATTTCCCCGTTCTCTTTGCTTACATCCAAACGTACTCCCCTATCAGGACACCGGCGCACTATGGGATAGAAGTTAAATTTTTTGGCCAAAATTCTAAATTTGCCAATCTAACTTAAAATGAGGTGCTCTTTACTGGAAAAATATTAAAAAAATATATTGCCTTATTACATTTACACCCCTCTTAACATTTTTTTATTGTATATTTATAGGTATGATTTTTTAAATGGAAAACTATGTACATTATATTACCACCAAAAGATCTTTTAAAAAGCTTTAAAAAATACAACATTTGATAAGTCTATCTCAGTTAGTTTTGGAAATATTTCCATCCAAATGTGAAGAATAATTTTTAATCATCCTTAGAAGCGTAATAAAGTTACATCTTCCCAACTTTCTTTATTGTTTAACATATAAAATAAATAAAAACACTGTTTTGTTGTGTAGATTCTGTAGAATCCGTATTTTTCATCAGAATGCTTTTATTTTTAAGAAATACATTGTAGGACAAAAAAATGTTAATTTTAAAATGAAAAACCTTGTAAATTATAAAAAAAATGTATCTGTCCTTACACTTAGAAGTAGCAAAAAGTAGCCAGTACAACAACCAATAAAGAAAATGGTAAAAAATGTTTGACAAAAGTAGCGAGACTTTGCATCGGAAACACACCAATAGTTTTTATTATTTTAATTCTTTTACTTTTTTAGTATATTAGGCTAATAATACACTTGGTTTACATGGGTAAGAATAATATAAATTATTGCAAATTTTTCGACAAAGCTAAAACACTTTTTATTTGATACTTAATTATTTTTAGTTGTATGATTTTCATTGATTCTTAAAATACCTTTTCAAGTTTCTTATTAACCTAATAGAAGTCGTCAAATTCTTTTGTGAACATGTAATTTGGAGTATCTACTTTGAAATACACAGCCTGGGTCAATAAAATTTCAAAGTTGCTTTTTGGCCAAAATAATGGATATTTATCCCATAGGGCGGCGCCGACGTTTTTCGTTTTGCGTGCAGCGTTCGGGTATTCAACAGTGTTGCCAGAGACTTTTTCGGGGATTTTTAATGACAAGGAAAAAAGGGATTTTTAAAGTAAAAACGGGTTTTTTAACGATTTAAAAGGTAGTCTACTCTGATCGACATTTAACGTTCTTAACGTTGAATATAGCTATATTTTGAAATATTAAAATGGTGTAAAAACACCTTTTCAAATGTACGTTTAGATTTGACTTTTATTGCGTGATATTTACGTCAAACAGAAATTCTGGCTAGTGTAAACAATCAAAAATTTATGTCAGACATATATTTTTAACCGCTACATATATTTTAAATGGAAACATTTATTTTTTATAGGGGTTTTGAATTCTGCATTAAAATCTTAACTATGTTTTATGTACTTTGTCCTATACCTAAAGGCAATTTTACTATTGATTTCTTTAAGAATTTTAAAAGACACATAAATTGGAACAAATTAATATAAAATTTAGGGGTTCATTTTCTGAAAAATCGTTTGGTCACATCGATGTTCATTTTTGCTAAGGTTTTTTATGGAAAATTTAGTTATTCAAGGTTACCCAAAAATAAGCTATAACTTTTAACTTTATTTTTCATTTTAATTTTGAATTCTACATCAAATTTTGACTACATTTCATGTACCATGTGCCTGAAGTCGACAGTAGAGTGAGCCAAAATAATGTTAATACTTCATATAAAAAATGAAGTTCTATCGCGCTTCGTTAGAGAGTTATTGACCTTCAAAGTTAGAATAGAAAAAACTGAATTTAATTATAACTTTCAAACTGTTGTCACAGTACCAATGATATTTGGGCAACTAAATACCCTCATACTAATGTTTATTTTCATAGTTAAAGGGCAGTTTAGTAAGTCGGGATTAAACAGGATAAGACGATTTTTTGTCATTTTATGTATGCAAGTTTGACACCGGTGACAAATTTGACATTTTCTTTGACCGTTTCATTTCTTCTTTTTTTTCTACAAAAAAAGGTATACTTTCTTATTTGAGTCAACGCAAATTTAAACAATTAAACTCTATTGTGATTATGGGAATAAGAAAAAAGTTAATAGAAGTTTTTAAAAAATATTTCAGGATTAACAAAAACACAAGAAAATAAAAATAAATTTACAAATCTGTAAAGTAAATTCGTTTTCTATGAGACGAAAATGATGTGAAACATTATTCTTAACGAACTTTTAAATTTTAGCCCTATTGAACCAAAAAAGCAAAAATTTTCGTTTGGTTTTGGAAGGGATCTAACTGGACCCAAATGCTTTAAGATTAACAAATCTTTCACATTTTTTGAAACTTTTAAGGCAGTTAGTATCATTTACGACAGTTAATTTAGTTCGATCTAATCTCTTTATGGGAAAAGGTAAAAAAGTAAGTTTTTTTTTCAATTTCTTAATAGCATCTATCTTGTATTGGGTAAGATTTATTTAAACTTTGATCAGTGTTTTGTGAGTTTAAGTTTATGCATGCAGAGATTTTTATTAAAAATATATATTTTTTTCTTTTGATTAATCAGAAATTAAAAATATGTTTCAACATTTCTGGCGGTCACTGTATTATTGCTATTAGTATTTTAACTTTGTTAACAAGGGTGTTTTTTAAATACAAAATATGTAAACCCATGTATCACTTATTATTTTTAGGTATGCGATTTGGTTCGCTTATGGTTGTTGAGCAAGATAGGAATAAACAACAGCCAAACCAATTTCAACCAGTTGTAGCCCAGACCTCACTAGCACATCAAGCTCTTATGGATACTTCTCAAAACCAGCAGCAGCAACCACAACCGTTACAACAGATACAGGCTAAAGTAAGTGGTTGTTATAAAAGGAAGTTACACACGTCTGGCCCAACGTGAAATGAAATAGCAAATTTTTGTTAATATGAGGAAAGAAAACGATCTAAAGCGAAACAGCATTTGTTTTGCCTAATCTCCACCTGCTAGTGTTCTTCTCTTCACTGAAACTTAATTAATAGCATCCAGCTAGCACAACATTTACCTAGTTCAGGTTAACCGGACAAAAAATTGGGACGATGTAAATTTTTTGTTAACCATTTAAATAATGTACAATATTTAATTTCATTATACCGGGTGTCCCTAGCCGGTGACCCACCCTATTTTTTTTTTTTTTTGAATATTAAAATAAAATTTTGTACACAGGTGTGCATTGTTTTAAACATTTAGTTGCTATCGATCACTTCCGGTTTTACCGGAAACGAACTTTTCTGTTTCAAATGGGACCTCCGTTATATTTTTACTTATTTAAATAGAAAATGACGCTCCGAGTACAATCTTTTATTACTTTTTGACGTCTAACCTTTAAGATGTTTTAATTTTTAATTTTAAATATAAGGTGCCATGAATGCGATAAAACGGCAAATTTTAAATCAAGTAGCAACGGAAAAATAAATATGACAGTCTTTTGCAAAACTTATGTTTTTGGGCTATTCGGGCGTAGTCGTAGATTTTGTTCTCTAGACGTTTCGCCAGCGCGAGTGCTATAAAAACGAAGACACGTGTTTTTATACGAGGTGATTCGGAACATTTGGTGTCGGAAGCGGAACAAGATTACCCGAGGAAGCCGTTGAAAAATATTGCATGCCTGTAGAACCAAGACAACAAGCAGTTATGAGGGAGTTAAGTGCACTAATTAAACAAATGATGGAAAAACAAGAAACCCTGAAAGAAGAAATATAGAAGGAAATGCAGACGAGTCAAGAAGACATAAAGATCAGTCATGAATCCCTGAAAGAAGACATGAAGATCAATCAAGAATCCCTGAAAAAAGATCTAAAAGCAATGAAGATCAGTCAAGAATACCTGAAAGAAGAAATGAAAAAGGAAATCCGAAGTAGTCAAGAAGAAACCAGACAATAAATAGAGAAAATCCAAAAAGTCCTTAAACGTAGCCAAGCGGAGATTATTAGGTTAATAAGAAACTTGAAAAGGTATTTAAGAATCAATGAAAATCATACAACTAAAATAATTAAGTATCAAATAAAAGTGTTTCTAGCTTTGTCGAAAAATTTGCAATAATTTATATTATTCTTACCTATAAACTAAGTGTATTATTAGCCTAATATACTAAAAAAAGTAAAAGAATTAAAATAATAAAAACTATTGGTGTTTCCGATGCAAAGTCTCGTGCTACTTTTGTCAAACATTTTTTTACCATTTTCATTATTGTTGTACTGGCTACTTTTTGCTACTTCTAAGTGTAAGGACAGATACATTTTTTTTTATAATTCCATAAGGTTTTTCATTTTAAAATTAACATTTTTTTGTCCTACAAATGTATTTCTTTTAAAAATAAAAGCATTCTGATGAAAAATACGGATTCTACAGAATCTGCTACCAACAAAACAGTGTTTTTATTTATTTTATATGTTAAACAATAAAGAAAGTTGGGTGATGTAACTTTATTACGCTTTCTAAGGATGATTAAAATTATTCTTCACATTTGGATGGAAATATTTCCAAACTAACTGAGATAGACTTATCAAATGTTGTATTTTTTTAAAGCTTTTTAAAAGATCTTTGTGGTAATATAATGTACATAGTTTTCCATTTAAAAATCATACCTATAAATATAATAAAAATGTTAAGAGGGGTGTAAATGTAATAAGGCAATATATTTTTTTAATATTTTCCAGTAAAGAGCACCTCATTTGGGTTAGATTGGCAAATTAGAATTTTGGCCAAAAATTTAACTCTATCCCATAGTGCGCCGGTGTCCTGATAGGGGAGTATGTTTGGATGTAAGCAAAGAGAACGGGGAAATTGTGCATTAGACAACATCGCATCGTCTGTTTCAGTCGAACTTATGTGATTGAGTAATACTCTCTGTGCCTCATTCCACTTGGGCAGTTGCAAAGGGCGAATAAAGATTTTCCACA